>JAWQRP010002744.1:0-14788 GCA_033557875.1 Quadriops clusia | reverse complement strand
AGACTCGTTTCGCTCAACGTTCCATCAAGGAGTTCATCTATAAGTGAGTTGCAAAATAGTGAACAAAAGCACAATACCTGTGTTATGTTCGTGTTCTAATTTGAACTGTGGTCCTCTTGTTTCGAAGTAGTCATATTGAACTAAGTCGCCAAGAGATTAAAAGTAGCGAGAATGCTGAGACATCTATGATAGCGAAGCCATAGGACGCTGATGTCCGCTGATTTAATACGGTCCAGTTCGATATATTGGCAGAAATCATTTTTCCTAGATGATGTCATTCGTCTATTAGTTTTAATTATTGCGAGTGCATTTGGTTGCCTAATCGGTAGGTTGGTTCCGTTACAGTAAATACTATTGAAGTTTGACCAAAACAACTTGTAGTCTTACATTCTTTAAATGTTAATTCCTCGCAACAGGATCAAAATTTAATATTTTCGCAGGGTACAGTAAATGTGTCCTAAAACCGAAAACCACCGAAGAAGTCTCCAAAATTCTGAATTACTGCAATAACCACAAAATTGCCGTATGTCCCCAAGGGGGCAACACTGGCTTGGTTGGAGGATCAGTACCTGTATTTGATGAAGTAGTCCTTTCCACTGCAATGATGAATGAAATCATCGACATAGATAACATTTCAGGTATGTATCCATCCAAATATTAATTGATTTTTTAACTCAGTTTTCATTTATGTTTTAAAATAAAAAGTGTAACCGCAGGCACCTTATTATATAAGAGGAGATGTACTGTTAAGAACAAAATTTTTATTTATTTTTTTTATCAAATACCGTTTATACATAGGTGTTTTGGTTTGTCAGGCCGGTTGCGTCCTTGAATCCTTGGACAACTCCTTAGCAGAAAAAGGACTAATGATGCCCCTAGATCTGGGAGCAAAAGGATCCTGTCACATTGGAGGAAACATTTCAACGAATGCCGGCGGCTTAAGACTTCTTCGCTATGGAAACCTCCATGGAAGTGTATTGGGCATCGAAGCTGTAAGTCTAAACACAAACATTTAATTATGCATCGATATAATATATTATATCGATAATATGCATCGATATAATAATGAGTTTATATAAATTATTTTTATTTGCATCAGGTGAAAGCAGATGGCGAAATAATCGATTGCCTAAATACCCTGAAAAAGGACAACACAGGCTACCACCTAAAGCACTTATTCATAGGCTCAGAGGGGACTTTAGGGATCGTGACAAAAGTGGCCATCCAATGTCCCCCGAAGCCAAAGGCTGTAAATTTAGCATTCCTCGGATTGGAATCGTTCGACAACGTTCTCGAAACTTTCAAAACTGCAAAGGGACAACTGGGAGAAATCCTCTCCTCATTCGAATTGATAGACTCTCTATCCCTCGATGTCGTGACAGGCCATTTGAAGGTGAAGAGTCCGTTGCGAGAGTTTCCCTTTTATGTCCTCCTCGAAACTCAGGGCAGCAATAATTCGCACGACGAGGAAAAATTGAATGTCTTCCTCGAGAACGTTATGGGGAACGGAATTGTTTTGGATGGAACCGTCACGAATGAGCCGAGTAAAATGGAGCAAATTTGGCAACTTAGGGAGAGGATAACTGAAGGCCTCATGCTCGATGGTTACGTCTTTAAATACGACCTTTCTATTCCAATCAAAGAGTTTTATAACATCGTTGGCGCTATGAAGGAACGCGTTGGGGAACACGCTGTTAGAGTATGTGGATATGGCCATATAGGTAGGTAAATAGATGTATAGGCAACCCAAATTACTTGCTCGCTGTAACTATATAACTCATGCAAGTACATTTACAACTATACACTTTAGAATTTATTACATTAGTTACTACGATATTATATTATACTTATTAGATTATTAGATTAGATAGTTCTGATCTCATTTATTAGTTACTATTTTTTATTAAATATAATTCTCCAATTTCAGGTGATGCCAATATCCATTTAAACGTATCCGTAAAAGATTTTTCCCAAGAAGCCATGAAAAAAGTGGAACCATTCGTTTATGAATATACATCAAAGCTGAAAGGAAGTGTTAGTGCGGAACATGGAATTGGATTTAGGAAGCCCAAGTACATCCATTATTCCAAAACCGCCACAGCTGTGAGCTTGATGAAAGATCTGAAGAACATGATGGATCCCAATGGAATTTTGAATCCTTATAAAGTATTACCTCTTGAAAAATAATGCTAATACTTTTCGCCAGGTTCAACAAGCTATTATTTGGGTCATTTTAACATGTATTTTTGTAAATAAAATTGCAATAAAAAGAGGTTACTTATATGTCGATTAACACAAATTATTAAAAAACAACATATTTTTACCATATATAACTAATGAATAATGCAAAAAAATCAGTAACACAGACAGTAATTTTAGCATTCTGTTCAATATAATTCTTATTCATTTTGCGCAACTTAATCTTTAATTAATTGTTCAAACATTGCCTATACCGTCGACCACGTGGGTTCCTTTCATATGTATAGTTGCGACCTTGCCAGAAACACTTTGTTGCGTTTTGCTTATCAGTTATTCACAGACTCTAACGGTTAAAAGAGAATGTTTCCTACCAGTGCAAAGTAAATTAAATTCCGTTCAGGACGCAGTAGGCAGAAGTTGCATAACATTTATTAATAAATTCCAATTTTATTAATACTAGATAAACAAAAAACGAATAGGACCAAACAATAAGACTAGGCCTAAAATGCTTCGTTCTTTATACAGGGTGACCAGTGAGAGTTATTTATGTGTGAGCTCTTCAGTGAATATTATTTTAAAGAATGGGTTTGGTGTCAAAACTAATTTCACCAAGGTAGTTATACAAATATTATTCTTTATTATATTATATTGTGCGTTTAACCAGTAAAATATTTTTGTATTCGTTCAGAACAACTACGATATCACAAGAGGGAACTTTAACACTCTGGACGACAACCACATAAACTTTTTTCGAGACGTCCTTGGGGACAACAGAATTTTTATGGACTTGTCAGACCTAGAGAAGTACAATGTGGATTATTTTGAGCATTTAAGAGGTAATTAAAAAAACGTATTAAAATTAGATATTAATTAAAATAAGAATTATTAACGCATATAATAATTCTGCTACTATAAAGATAAACATATTTTTTCGGATTTACATCATCGAATTAACCACGCAGGTTTATCTTCAATAAATATGTACATAACCGGACGAAATGATTCTTGCCATAAATCATTACGTAATTCCAGATATGTATAATACATACCATATGTAATAAATATTCTACATAGTATTATCACATATAATATTCACTCATGAATATTAAATAAGCAAGCATTTATCGCGAAATATTCTATACTTAGATCCATAAATATTTTTCACCATAGTCTTCCTGACGTAAAAACTGTACAACATTAACGCTATATTGCTTACAACTTTAATTAGAGGTGCTAGAATAAATATTTATCTTGAATGTTATTAGGTATACTTGATGGGTCTATAGAAACATCATCACCCCCTATAATACAAACCAAAATAACGCTAAACGGAACATCAATTTTCTCCTTTAACTAATTAGAAATTTTTACGAATGTTCATATAAATCCTATTCGAACAAATGTTAAATTGAGTATAAATCTGCGCTGTTTTCCATAACAGAATGCATTTAGTTGAAAGTAGGGGATGTCCGAGTGGATGAATTTTTCATAGTAATAAAAACCACAGTTTCCACTTCAAAATAAGTGAAGTGGAAACTGTGTTTCTTATTACTATGAGAAGGTTTTTACCTATCTTTTGCGACTTAACAGTCTTAAGTTCCGTTAGTTCATCTCCAAACCTTTAGTATGTTAATAGCCCTAGTTTGTTTAGTTTGTCTCTGAGCCTTTACTGTCTTAATACTCCTAGGTTAGTTTATCTCGTTGGTTTATCTCTGAACATTTAGTGTCTTAATAGCCCTAGGTTAATTAGCTTGTCTTTGAACCCTTACTGTTTTAGTAGTCCTAGGATATTTAGTTTATCTCTGAACATTTAGTGTCTTAATAGGTTTTTTAGTTTGTCTCTGAACATTTACTGTCTTAATAGCCCTAGGTTTTTAAAGTTACCTCTGAACCTTTAGTGTCTTAATAGCTCTAGGTTTTTTAGCTTGTTCCTGAACCTTTAGAGTCTTAATAGCCCTAAGTTTTTTAGTTTGTCTCTGAACCTTTAGTGTCTTAATAGCCCTAGGTTTTTTAGTTTGTCCCTGAACCTTTAATGTATTAATAGCCCTAGGTTTTTTAGTTTACCTCTGAACCTTTAGTGTCTTAATAGTCCTAGATTTTTTAGTTTGTGTCTGAACTTTTACTCTCTTTATAGACCTAAGTTTTTTAGTTTGTGTCTGAACCTTTACTGTCTTAAATAGTCCTACGTTTTTTAGTTTATGTCTGAACTTTTACTGTCTTAATGGCCCTAGATTTTTTAGTTTCGCTCTGAACTTTTACTGTCTTAATAGCCCTACGGTTTTTAGTTTACCTCTGAACCTTTAGCGTCTTAATAGCTCTAGGTTTTAGTTTGTATCTGAACCTTCACTCTCTTGATAGTCCTAGATTTTTAGTTTGTCCCTGAACCTTTATTATCTTAATAGCCCTAGGTTTTTTAGTTTGTGTCTGAACCTTTACTGCCTTAATAGCCCTAGGTTTTTTAGTTTGCCCCTGAACCTTTAGTATCTTAATAGCCCTAGGTTTTTTAGTTTGTGTCTGAACCTTTACTCTCTTTATAGCCCTATGTTTTTTAGATTGTGTCTGAACTTTTACTGCCTTAATGGCCCTAGATTTTTTAGTTTACCTCTGAACCTTTACAGTCTTATTCGTACACGAAGATTAACGTAGGTCTAGTTACACCGTCATAAATATTTGTCAACAGAATTATAACCTCAAAATTTAGTATTTAAGCAGATGACCGAGATTCCGTACAACGCGGTTTGAACCAGATTTAAGCACTGTCTTTGAGTAAAACTGAAACTGTATTATTCATAAAATACATTTAAATCAGGTTCAAACCGCGTTGTACGGAATCTCAATCATCCGCGTAAATACTAAATTTTGAGGTTATAATTCATTTGACAACTATTTATGACGGTTAAACTAGACCTAAGTTAGTCTTCGTTTATGAATAAGACTGTTAGTGTCTTAATAGCCCTAGGTTTTTTAGTTCGTCTCTGAACCTTTAGTGTCTTAATAGCCCTAGGTATTTTAGTTTGTCTCTAAACCTTCAGTGTTTTAATAGACCTAGGTTTTTTACTTTGTGTCTGAACCTTTGCTGTCTTAATAGCCCTAGATTTTTTAGTTTGTGTGTGAACCTTTACTCTCTTTATAGCCCTAAGTTTTTTAGTTTGTGTCTGAACCTTTACTCTCTTAATAGCCCTAGATTTTTTAGTTTACCTCTGAACCTTTAGTGTCTTAATGGCCCTAGGTTTTTTAGTATGTCTCTGAACTATTAGTATCTTAATAACCCTAGGTATTTTAGTTTGTGTCTGAACCTTTACTGTTTTAATAGCTCTAGGTTTTTTAGTTTACTTCTGATCCTTTAGTGTCTTAATAGCTCTAGGGTTTTTAGTATTTCTCTGAACCATTAGTATCCTCATAGCCCTAGATTTTTTAACTTGTCTCTAAACCTTTAGTGGCTTAATAGCCCTAGGTTTTTTAGTTCGTCTCTGAACCTTTAGTGTCTTAATAGACCTAGGTTTTTTACTTTGTGTCTGAACCTTTGCTATCTTAATAGCCCTATATTTTTTAGTTTGTATCTGAACCTTTACTCTCTTTATAGCCCTAAGTTTTTTAGTTTGTGTCTGAACCTTTACTCTCTTAATAGCCCTACGTTTTCTAGTTTGTGTCTGAACGTTTACTGTCTTAATGGCCCTAGATTTTTTAGTTTACCTCTAAACCTTTAGTGTCTTAATAGCCCTAGGTATTTTAGTTTGTCTCCGAACTTTTATTATCTTGATAGCCCAAGGTTTTTTAGTTTGTCTCTGAAATATTAATGTCTTAGGTTTAGTTTGTCTCTAAACTTTTACTGTCTTAATAGCCCTAGGTTTTTTAGTTTACTTCTGAACCTTTAGTATCTCAATAGCCCTAGATTTTTTAGTTTGTGTCTGAACTTTTACTGCCTTAAGGCTGGGGATGCAATTTTCTGTTTCCAGAAGGTTGCCACGAGGGGTCGCTGATGATTCTGTGCTTGATATAGACAACCAACCATACAAAACATAACTGCTCGTTTTACAGTCATACCTCGCTTAAGGCTGGGAATGCTGTACAGTTTTGACTACTCCATTTTTAAACGGTTTGACCTATGAAGTTGAAATTTGCTAGGAATATGGTCTGTGATATTGTGCATGGAATAGTTAACTTGAATATTGAAAAAAAATTGTTTACATATTTGGAAACAGAAAAATTGCATAGCTTCGTTAAACGAGGTATTTCTGTATACGTTAAAATAACAACCGCGACCACTAGTGGACAAGTGCTGAACTATTGAAAAGGTCGAGATAATGGCGCGGATTTAAACTGCATTGCAACTGAAATATGAAATTTTCCTTATAAATAATCATTTAATAGTACATTTTAACAGAATTTCAGATATAATAAACATTTTATATTTAATATATAAAAAGTTTTTTCTGAACAACTTACTAATTAACACATATCAAATGCTTAAAATTTTTAAAAATAAAATAGAAAAATGAAGATAGCCAGTCGATGAACAAATAGTATGTAAAAGATAAAAATAAAATATCAAATCTCTAACTTGAATAAAAAAAAAATTTAATATTCCGAAAGTTTTATGTGTTATTTTAACATATATTTGTTTTACATGTTTTATATACAAATTTTGACTGTACTTTTTTAAACAATACAGAAATTTTAATATAATTTTTTTATGACTAAAACTCCATTCAAAATGTGTACATTTTTTTTTTTAATTTCAACATAGCTATTCCATGCGTAATACCACAGACCATATTCCTAGCAAATTTCAACTTTATAGGTCAAACCGTTTAAAAATTAAGTGGTCAAAACTGTAACATTGTACTGCATTCCCAGCCTTAATAGCCCAAGGTTTTTTAATTTGTCCCAGAACCTTTAGTGTCTTAATAGCCCTAGGAATTTAGTTTACCTGTGAACCTTTAGTGTCTTAATAGCCTTCGATATTTAAGTTTGTCTCTGAACCTTTAGTGTCTTAATAGCCCTAGGGTTTTCAGTTTACCTCTGAACCTTTAGTGTCTTAATAGCCCTAGGTTTTTAAATTTGTCTCTGAACCTCTAGCGTCTTAATAGCCCTAGGTTTTCTAGTTTGTATCTGAACCTTTACTGCCTTAATAGCAGTAGGTTTTTTAGTTTACCTCTGAACCTTTTGTGCCTTAATAGCCCTTCTAGGTTTTTTAATTTTTGTCTGAACCTTTACTGTCTTAATAGCCCTAGATTTTTTGGTTTATCCCTGAATCTATAAGGTCTTAATAGCCCTTGGTTTTTTAGTTTGTGTCTGAACCTTTACTCTCTTAATAGTCCTAGGTTTTTTCGTTTACATCTGAACCTTTAGTGTCTTAATAGCTCTAGGTTTTTTAGTTTAGTTCTGAACTTTTAGTGTGTTAATAGCCCTAGATTCTTTAGTTTACCTCTAAACCATTAGTGTCTTGATAGCCCTAGGTTTTTTAGTTTATATCTAAACCTTTACTGCCTTAATAGCCCTAGGTTTTTTAGTTTGTGTCTGAACCTTTACTGTCTTAATAGCCCTAGGTTTCTTAGTGTGTGTCTGAACCTTTACTGTCTTAATAGCGCTAGGTATTTTAGTTTGTCTCTGAACATTTAGTGTCTTAATAACCCAAGGTTTTTTAGTTTGTCTTTGAAATATTAGTGTCTTACGTTTAGTTTTTCTCTAAACCTTTACTGTTTTAATAGTCTTAGGTTTTTTAGTTTGTCTTTGAACCTTTAGTCTCTTACTAGCACTAGGTTACTTGTTCGTTTCCAAACCTACGAATCTTACTTTCCCTAAGTTTTCTGTATCAATTTACCTCCTATATCGTAAGGTAAATTAATGAGTTAATCCTGAACTTAGGGAGTCATACAATTTATGTCCATTTATTGTTACCAGTGATTTAAAAATAAATCTGGTGAGCCGTACTATGAAAATACTTATGACAATGGTTCAGTAATGCTTTTCTGTAATATTTCGAGGAGATCCTTCAAAAGTTGATGAAAGCACGTAATAGTGTAAGATATTTTTTTACATAAATCCTATAAGTACATAATTTTATATGATTGTTTTCACATTAAATTTATATTTATTAATTAAATATTATTTAATTTCAGGAAACAGTAGGATCGTCCTAAGACCAAAAACCACCGAGGAAGTGTCCAAAATCATAGGGTACTGCAACGCCCACAGGTTGGCAGTTTGCCCGCAAGGTGGCAACACGAGCGTCGTAGGAGGCTCGGTTCCTGTCTTCGACGAAATCATCCTTTCCACTGAACTAATGAACGAAATTAACACATTAGACGCCATTACAGGAGCGTTGGTTTGCCAGTCAGGTTGCATATTGGAACATTTAGAAAAGTTCCTGGAACCACAAGGATTAATGATGCCCTTAGATTTAGGTGTGAAAGGGTCCTGTCATATCGGAGGGAATATTTCCACGAACGCGGGAGGAATTAGGCTGCTGAGGTATGGAAATCTCCACGGAAGCGTTCTTGGGATAGAAGCTGTTAAAGCTAGTGGAGAGGTTATAGACTGTTTAAGCTCTTTGAGAGAGACTGGCAGAGGTTTCCATTTGAAGCACCTTTTTATAGGGTCTGAGGGAACTTTAGGATTTGTTACAAAGGTGGCCATACAATGTCGGACGAAACCAAGATCTGTGAATTTAGTGCTTTTAGGTAAGTTATCAAGTTAATCGATAATCGATCAATATAAAGACTATCCATTTTTTTGTAAACGTATCCCAATACATTGAAATTTCAGGATTACAAAAGTTTGAAAAAGTCATTAAAACCTTCCATCAAGCTAAACAAGATCTTGGGGAAATAATATCCGCTGTGGAAGTCATGGATTATTCTTCCATCTGTATGGTAAACCAACATTTAGGTCTTAAGCCACCTATTGGTGATTACCCATTTTATTTGTTGATAGAAACTTCAGGAAGCCACGAAGGGCATGACTGGGACAAATTGCATTCCTTCTTAGATCATTCGCTTAAGAAGCATTTCGTTCTTAATGGCACCGTAACTACGGAACCTGAAAAATACAAAGTACTGTGAAAAGGCATTTCCTGAAATCCTGAAACTCACTATAAAATTGCAATTTTTCAGGAGATTTGGAGCATCAGGGAACGGATAGCTGAGTGTTTCGTTAAAGATGGATACGTTTTCAATTATGACATATCTTTACCCCTGGAGAATTATTACACGTTAGTGTCTGAAATAAAGGAATATATGGGGCCTAAAGCGCATCGTGTTACAGGATTTGGCCACTTAGGTATGTCTTTACATATGTATTTACCTATGTAGAGTCATACATTTCTGTATTCTTGGTGGACTAACTCAACGCATCTTTCTTGTAGGTGATGGAAATTTACACCTCACAATCTCCGTAGACCAATTTTCCGCAGAACTGAAGAATTATATTGAACCTTATTTATTCAAAAGGGTGCTAGACCTTAATGGCAGCATTAGTGCGGAACATGGAATGGGTTTCCTAAAGGCAAATTACCTCAACATGGTTCATTCTGACTCAACTATCAGAGTTATGAGGGAACTGAAGAACGTCATGGACCCCAACGGAATCCTCAACCCTTATAAAGTTATCCCGTATCAATATCTGTTGTAAATAAAAAAACCAATTATGAACTAACAATTCTTATAGTAGTTATAACTCCTATAGGAGTTCTTACTACTTATATAGTTAATAAGTAACCTAAGTACAGTAAATAAAATTTTATTTTTCTTTTTATAAGTTGAATTCACAAATAATACATTCTTGAGCACTTCCTAAAGACATGAGATGAGTAACAGAAGAACAGAAAATTTAAGTCGCTGAGTTGGTAATCCCTAATGGCTCGATAACCGACTTGATTTTTACGAAAACTTCTTCCTGAGATGCATTTGAGTCGACTAGGTTCACCCCTGGATTCTTCATCCTAAGATAGGCTTCGATTGCACTAGAAAGGATTTCTATTGAAAATTTGAATTCAAAACAAAGAATATATCTTACTTTTGTCTGTAATCTCGATTAGTGTTCAAAAGGTGTTCCTGGCGCGTCATGTTCCTCCTGCTAAATTGCCTAAATCTTCGCACGTCTTCAGGCACGTTAAGCAAAATTACGACGTCGGGCTTTACTAAATCTCTAGGCCATGCGTAAATATCGTCATCCTTGTGTGGTAACGTGTATCTCTTGGGATTGTCTTTAATTTCCTGCGCTAGGGCGTAAGCAGTAGTTGAATGCCAAAATCTGTAATGTTCACAATAACAACGGTATTTCGTATACAAAGCAATTTTAATAAGTATCACCTACCTGTCTAAAACAACAACGTTTGTTCTTAACATTTGTAACAACTCTATGCCAGCCAAATAGTTCGCAAGGGTGTAACAGGCGGTTCTCTCCAACACAGACAATTTGGAAAACTTCGATTTCAGTTCGTTGAGATACTTTGGAGGAGTGTGGTAGAACTCTGCGTTCAAAAAATTCGCCAATCTCTTAGCGTTTGTGGATTTTCCAGTGCCATCGAGGCCTTCAAACACGATTAAAGGGAATTTCGGAAGTTTCTGCTTGTTGGTGAGCTCCAATTCTCGGAAGTACTTTGTCTCGTCCATGGCATCGTAGTAGACGTCCATGAGTTCCCGAAATATCCCCTTATTCTTATGCTGAAATTACGATTATAAAATTTTAAATGATTGCGCTCAAAAACGAAAAAAGACGCATGGAAACAACAGGATCAAAAGTGTGACAAATTACTACGCGTGTTGCTTTGGAGAGCTTTCAAACATTGTCTTACTGCATTTGGAGCTGAGCACTCACCTTAGGATCATTGATGAATTCTTTAACCCCTTCCAACGAGTGGAATGTCCTTCGGGCGATGCTTTCTGTGAAGTTCTTCTCCGCTGCAATGTGATACGCAGCCTTCTGCGAAACGTATGGAAATGGGAGTCTCAATAGACGAATGCATTGTGTTGACATTATTGTGGTCGCAAATACAAAACAACTACGATATATTTAGAATATTAAATTTAACCAAACGTTTTAAAGTTTGCCAGGTGTCAAGTGGACATGACACTCGACAGAAATTTTATTGCTTGTTGGTATTGCCATAGAAGCAATCCTGGGATAGACCTTCATTCATTGTGCATAAACAGGTATCTTGACTGTTGCTCTAACATTGAAGAAGTTAAGGAAAAACCGAACCCTTTAGCCTGGTATTTTCAGATATTTTATATAAAAAAATCTTTCTAAAAAAATAGGTTTTAGACAACAACTCATGCCAATTACGTACTTTAAAAATGCGATTAATGTATATTAACCTTTAATCTGTGTCCAAGAATAAACCTTTGATCGTTAAGTTTATGTGCGTATATAAAAAGACTTTTTATGCAAAATTGTAAGTTTGTAAAAACATACTAATATAACTTTGCAAAGATCCACCGACTAATGGATTCCGAGAAAGCCAATAGCTACTAAACAACAATATAACAAACACGACCGGAACATTTTCCGGGGCGACCTTGTGGGAAGAGTCCCGTCATCTTCTTACAGCATAATAAATAAAAATGAGCTGCTTCATGTTTCTTTGCTCGAACAGATTTATAATACAAAAGGTTGACAAAAACGATAATGACCGAGCGTACAAGCCTATAAAAACTATAATACAAGCTCTAATACCCATAAATTTGTAGTGTGAAGGAGAAGTTGTTTCTAATTCTAGGTTTTGGAACTAATTACCAAAGATAATCAAGCCGTGTGACGTAGGCATTTCGATCATAAAAAATGCCAAAGTACGAAATGCTCAATTTTATTGCTAGCTGTCGATGCTGGTGGGGGAACATTAAAAATATTTTGAACATTATATAAAGTGGACTAGAACCTTGTACCTTTTAAATCCTGAAACAATGGCTCGCTTGATTTTTGTTGTATTCGTGGTTTTTGCCGCAATTGCCACTGCGAAGCAGTTACGTAAGCATACTTATTTGATTAATTAGTTATTTAGCGTAGCACTATATCAAATTAAAAAGTTTATGACCGTGCAAAAATCGGTTAATTATTAATTTTTTTTCGTTCCAAAAGCTGACTATGTAAAAACTTGCAAGAGGAACCAGCCTGATTCCGACAAATGCTTCGCCGATGTGATTGTGGATCTTTTTCCACGTTTGATGACCGGTATTTCCGAAATGGGAGTTCCTCCCCTAAAACCACTAGTTATACCAAAAATGATAATTGATTCTGGGTCAGGAGGCAGCTTCGCTATGGATTTGACTTTGACCAATGCTACATTTTATGGTTTGGAAGCTTTAACCGTCAATAAAGCTCATATAGATTTGAAGAATGATATTCTTACTTTCGATCTCTACGTGCCTGTGGCGACAGTTAAGGGACATTACCAAGCAAAAGGAAAGATTTTGATCATACCTATTGATGGAGAAGGAGAATTGGAATTCATCTTTAGTGAGTATTTTATTTATCTATGTTATTATTTATCTGTGTTATTATTCATCTGTGTTATTATTTATCCGTGTTATTATTTATCCGTGTTATTATTTATCCGTGTTATTATCTCTCTGTGTTATTATTTATCTGTGGTATTATTTATTTTCTGGTAATATTTATATGCCATTATACGACCCATAAGATTACAAGTTTGAACGGTGAAACTGATTTATTTCAGAAAATGTATCGATCACTGGGAAGTTCAAGGGTACCAGATTTTCCAAGAAAGGAAAAGAATATTATAAGTTTGTGATTGAGAAATACTTCAGCGATATAACCGGAGGATCAGGGGAGTTTGGCAATTTGTTCGCCAACAGCAAAGAGCTGACAGACAACACAAACAAAGTGTTCAATGAGAACTTCGACGTCGCCGTGCAAGAGTTTAGGCCTGCAATCGACAAAGTTTTGGGCGCTGTCATGGAAAGTACTGTAAACGCAGTCCATGGAAGGTATCAAATAGACGATTTGTATCCAAAATAGAATAAAATTTTAGAACAGTAATAAAGAGCAATATTTTGTTACAAAAAGGTCTGGTATTTTATTTATAAATTTATATTTAATGCTGTTTGTTTACCTTGAAGACGGTCAAACGGTCTTGACCTTAAAAGCAAGGTTTATCACTGATGGAAGAAATAATAGACCACCATCAGATAATTAAATTGATTTTCGAAATAGATTAATAACAATTTTTTTGTTTTAATATCAATTCAGTCTTAATATCATCAATCTAGATTACCTTCAACGGTTACTTTTAAGTTATGACTAACTGAATTTACCCACATACACAAAATCTTTCTACTTTTTTTTGCAAAAAACCGAGTAAATAACAAAATACACGTTTCAAATGAAATAACAGGTTTATTACTAATCAGTTATTTCAATTAATATAATAATAACATGTACTTAGGACTTTAAAAAAATTATAATAAACACCTTTGTTTTTTCGACCCTGCAAATAAAGAAAGTGCCATAGGTTGCTTTTTATCTATAGCCTTCATGGAAATTACTTACAGATGGCACTTTTCTTGTTGCATACATATTTTATAATGCGTTACAAGTATAAATTGTTCCTCTTTATTCAATAAGCCCGATAAACAACTGCACAATATTTTCAGTCAGAACGTGAAGATGAAGATATTTTTTAACATCTGTTTGTTGGCGATTTTCTTCTTTAGTGATATCGCTGCCAGAAAAATTCGTAAGTACTATTTTGTATCACACTTAAACAATCAGTTCATGATTTTTGTTACATCGTTGAATTCAACATTCTTTGTTATATAATAGCTGATTTCGTACCAAGATGCAAAAAAGGAGACGAGAAATGTTTCATCAAAGCAATAGCCGACATCAGAACCCAACTAGTCGAAGGAATACCCGAAATGGGAATTCCTCCTCTAGACCCTGTATCAGTACCACAATTATTTATTGATTCCGGAAGTGGTGGCAGTTTCGCCTTTGATATTAATGGAACTGATGTTAAATTCCGTGGAGGACAAGCTATGGAGATCAAAAAAGCCTACCTAGACCCCCAAAAAGACATCCTCGAACTCACTCTACTCTTTCCTGTGATGAACGTTACAGGGCAATACAGATCTAAGGGAAAAATTCTAGTAATCGCTATTGATGGAGAGGGAGAAATGTTTTTCAATTTTAGTAAGTATAATTAAAATGATATTTTTTGACTTTAAGATTAATTTATCAATTTTATTATTTATCTAATAATTTTATTTTACTATTTCTTTAAGTAATATAATCCTAATAATTTATTAATTCATTTTAATTAATTTAATCCTAAGAATTTATTAATTCATTTTACGAAACCGCAGTTGAGATGACCTTGCATGGTTTGTGGCAAGGAACCAAGGTAACGAAGAAAGGCAAAGAGTACTACAACTTTAAGATCAAAGACTTCGGCATTACAATAGGCAAAGGATCTTCTGGACACTTTACCCACTTAATCAGGAACAACGAACAGCTGTCAGCCTCGACCAATCAAGTCTTCAACGAGAACTTCGACGAAGCTTTCAAAGAATTCAAGCCTAGCATAGATCTAGCTTTAGAAAAAATCACTACGAGTGTTGTGAATTCC
>JAWQRP010002743.1:0-14789 GCA_033557875.1 Quadriops clusia | reverse complement strand
AGAGCAAAACAATAATTTATTTCGTTGCTTTTTAATTTGTTGATGCAAGTAGTTAAATTCTCCCTTACAAAACTCATTGATGTTCTTTAAAATGCGATTTTTTCATAGTGGCGCAACCATCGATACATACTCACCATAGAAATCATATTCCTTAAAATGGGAAAATTACCGACGGACCGACGTAGGTACGTACGTACGTACGTAACAACGGTAATTATATTTGTTGATAAATATAGATATGATTCGGTAATTTCACATTTGTCCCAAATAAGCGGATGTCCCGATAAACCGGTGTCCCTAATAAACGAATTCCACTGCATATAAAGATTCATATATGTTTCTTTTGTACTAATTATTTACTTTTTTAAGAATTTTTGCATTTTGAAAGTCAAACTGATGTTTTTTTGTCAATTGCATGTTGGCTTAATGCAGTACAATTTTCTAAATTTTTGTTTGTGCATGTATTTTTATGTTGTTTAATGCGGTTATCAAGATATTGTTTCGTTTCTCCAATATAGTTTGATAAACAAAACTTTAATGAACAAAAAATAACAAAAAGGTCATCACAATTATATAAACAAAAGTTAATTCCAATATTTTCATAATATTTCAAGGTCACACGAGAGTACAGTTCGGTACAAAAGGCATAATTCATCGATTTATGTGGGAAAAGCCAACTTTCCTGGATATCAATCAATCAAGATTAGGGGCTAGCCCCCAATCACTTGGCGTCACTTTCCCTGCTCTTGCAGGTATTTATTTGAGCCCTCCTCAAAACGAGACCGCAGCTCGCATTCCTCCAGGTTTTCCCTTGAAATTGATTTTCCTTTTGGGTAATCCGGATTAATAGGAACATAATTACTGGCTCAATTATTGCGGAATAATTCATTTTATTAAGTAATTTAATCAATTAATTGAATTAATTAATGATGCGTCATCTTCATCATGGGTCAATGGGGAAGGTGCATACATTAAAAAACTTTAATGTGAAAAACTGAAAAATATACAAGGAAAGAAAAATTGTATCGATGGACCTTTTGTAATTTGCCCTGCTAAAAGTTTTAATAATTTCGCAGTAAGTAGAGATGGTGACGTATTACGCCGTCATTCTTTTTGTCCCAATGCACGTTCCCACATAAAGATGGCGGTCATGCTCAATGAAAATACTAATGTACAGCTAAAGAAATATTAAATGCCCGCGCATGAACCATGACAATGGCTCGGCACCCTGCGCGGATACTTTATTTACAAGCAAAAAGCAGAGCCAGGTAACAAGGGCCGTGGGTCGTAGTGTCTTGACGCTTGTAGCGTAAAGTAGCACTAGTTTTTAAACCGATGGCCGTATAATAAATAAATAAATTTGACAAAGTATTTTAAATATTTAATAGCCCGTAATATTTGTTTATATGATGAGAAATAAGTCTATAATTAATTATGAACTAAATTATAACGAAAATAAGAAAATGCATTAAAAAAGTCGTAGCTCCCGGGAAACGAACCCGCGGTTTTCGGTTTAATACTAGGGCTATTTTTTTTCAACATCCAATGGGCTATAGAATTAAAACTAATGAGAATAAAAAAGTAAATGGCTGTATAAGTACTTATTGCAGACAAATTACTACATATCAATTAGACAGCTTTCCCTTACATTTTTCAATAAATTAATACATTGCCAAAGTATATTAAACATTGTAAATGATTATTTCATAATTAGATTATGTCCACTAAGATGTATGCAATTTGGTAGGGTAAGGAAACACCTTATTTAGTATTTTCTATTCGTTACTAGTTTCTCGCCATTATTGGCTCATCATCATCATCATTTTATGTAATAGTCTGCAATATTTGTTTATATGATTAGAAATCTGTAAATTATAACACACATCTAAAGAAATACCTTAAATAAAGTCGTAGCTGCCGGGGTACGAACCCACGGCCATCGGTTTAAAAACTAGTGCTACTTTGCGCTACAAGCGTCAAGACTATATGCCTTAAACACAGGCTACGATAGACTGTGAATGCTCTGACTCTGCGAATCTGCTCGAAAGCAAATTCGTGACATTTAATATTTCTTTAGCTGTACATATCATAGGCACATACCTCTTAAAAACGAAGCTAGGTCCAATAGCGTAGTGTCATCATCGTTACCCCCCCACCTGGGGATCCTGAAAACGTTATCCTGGTGGAATTTGGTCGAGTCCTCGTTCCAGTCCACGACGATCACCTTCGTCAAATCCCTGTTGAGTCTATTCAAATCCTTCACATGGTGGCCATCCACAAAATGCGTAGCATCTCTGACCAGTTTATACGAAATGATGTTCTTCGGGTCTAAGGCTTCTATGATGGGGAAAACGGTCATCCCGAGTTCTGCCGTATAGACCACTACCTCATAGAGACCATGAAGACTTTCCAGGAACTTTTCCATTCCTGGCCTCTTCTTGAACCTCCATCCTGTGGTATAGGTCCAATCTGGATGAACTAGGACATCGGTCATCTCCAGGACTAAAGTATAAGGAGGTTGGTAGTAAGGATATGCTAGGGTATCTGGGAGAAGCTTGTCTCTGGATGGCTCGTTGATAAGCTGCAAACAATACTAAGTAGTATAAAACTAAGTAGTATAACTAAGTAGTATAACTAAGTGGTATAACTAAGTAGTATAACCCAATGGTATCACTAAGTGGTATAAGATAATAACGGTAAGGTAATAAACCTTCTTGTAATAGTTGAGCTCGTTGGCTGTCCTATACAAATACTGCTGCACCAACGGCATCTTCTGGAACGAATCCTCAACCATCTTTCCCTCGGGATCCATTTTAGGCTTCCCCAACTCGAAGACCAAGTAACTCCCAATGCAAGTAAAAGTGATCCCGAAGACTATGAGGGTGGTCTTCATGGTCCTCCAGGAGCTATCCTGCATTTTCCTGAATTCGTCCGAAGTCAATTTGAGTTCGTCTGGACTTAAGGCGGTCGTCTCTTTGCCCATTATATTGTCGAAAAGATTCGTCGTCGTCGTCTTTTCGGCATTGGTCGAATCTGCATCTAGTGAGAAAAAATGAGCTATCTATATACATACATTATCTTTGACATAATGGATGGTCGAGCAAAGAAGGCCCATTTACCGCAAAGTGTACATGGCGACACTGTGTGACACGACTGATTTTACAGAATAGCCCCTAAAAGGCTTCTGGACTGTCGAATAGCGACAAAGGAAACTTTTTATCGAGTTATGGCTCGCCAACTTTTCGGCTTATGAATTCCGGCGGCTCAAGGCGACGCACTTTTTCGGAGATTAAAAATTAAATTGTCATTCGGAATCGTCTCGGATGAGGAGCGAGGCCATTAATCCGCGCCCGCCCCTGCAAATTAAAAATTGTTGAATGAATAATGGCCCCGAGTTTTTGTTTGATGTGAGACTACTCGTCGGGATGTTAATATCAGGAAAACGGTTTAAGTGTTTGTCCGGGTCTTTTCGCTTTATTCCCAATTACAATTTAAGGGAGAGATTTTCTCCGTTAGCAGTGCTTTATCTCACAATCAAATATCTGTGGTAGAATTGAGGATTGTAGTAATCATTTGAATTTAATTCGTTGTGTACTGTACGCAACCAATAATGCACCGTTGTATGTTTGGTTGCCTAACTATATGTTGCTTACTCAAGCGAGCGCGCACGCGTACGCGATATCCAGTAGTTGTCATAAGGAACAATCATGAAGGTTGAATATGTATTTGATAACAAAGGTTAAATCACCGAAAATAAGCTAAATTGCTGAAAGTAGACTAAATGACCGGTAGTAGACTAAATGATGGGTAGTAGACTAAATGGCAGATAGTAGACTAAATGGCAGATAGTAGACTAAATGGCAGATAGTACATAGATAAAACGGCATAGACTAAATGATGCACTAAAAACTAAGTTGCCTACTTAACCTAACTTTTAAGTACCTGGTGTAGAGCTGTAGAAGGCCTCCGTGATGAGAACGTGTTGAAAGGCGACCTTTGTCCTGTTCGTGCCTGTTAAGAGCCCCTGACTCCTCTTGAGGGCGCGATCGAACATGATCGACGCACATTTTGCGAACCTGTACATTTTTGCGCAACTGAAATGTCAGGATTCAGAGAACTGTCAAAATCTGAGCCTTTTGACAATAGTGACGCTTACGTCTTCGACAATCGACGAACGACGCTCTTCGATCTTTTTCGCGATATATATTTTTAGTAAACCTTTGGCTTGCTTTCGTCTGACGATAGTCTCTTGTTTGTTTGTTTCTTTCTTTTTCCCTAAAATATGAAATGAAGTTATTTGATTTGTGTGAAAAATCTAGGGTTGTCATGTAGTGTCATGATTCTGCACTCTAATGTAACAAAATTTTCTAATTATTACAAGGCGTATCATATCTAACAGTTTAATAAATGATACATAAATAATAGTAGCAATAAATAACATCATTATTAAATTTAATGATCATTAAAGTTATATGTCAAATAAATACTTAGTGACAACTATGTATAAACGATCAAATTCGTAATAATATAAGTATACATTAAAAACAGTTTAATAAGTCGCCTACATAACTTTATGTCAATTCAACACACAGTATATTATTTTTATCTCCATTTTTTCTATTTTTATCTTTCATTTTAAGTTCCTATTATGAATATATGATTAGTGAGTAGATTAAAAAAAACATATCAAAATCAATTATTTAATGAAAACATATCTTGAATTTTAGTCGCTCCAGTTGAGATTATTAAAAGCGAGCGCCGAAGGCGCGAGCACGACCGACGATTCAATAATTAAAGAGAATACAAATTTAATCTATATTTTTTATCTACATTTTCTATATTCCTATTTTTAATTTCTGTTATGAATATTTCTATTTTTATTTCTATTGTGAATATTTCTATTTTTATTTCTATTATGAATATTTCTATTATGAATATTTCTATTTTTATTTCTATTATGAATATTTCTATTTTTATTTCTATTATGAATATTTCTATTTTTATTTCTATTATGAATATTTCTATTTTTATTTCTATTATGAATATTTATATTTTTATAATCTTGGGTATATAGTCCTTATTTTATAAAATTAAATGCACTTTTCCTTACGCGTTTCGCGGTTTGACCGCTTCATCAGAGGAAATATAACAAATGATATGACAACAACGAAAATTTTAATCAAAGTGTGTGTATGTGTGTGTGCGTGTGTGTGTGTGTGTGTGTATGTATATGTGTTTGTTAATTTTATTTAAAAATTAATTTGTATATATTCCTGAGTCCGTCTATGTCTGTCGTTAATGGATTGGTCTTTATGTTTTGAAATTTCAATCATTTCAAGGAAGCATCGTGATTTATCGTTCTTTTCTTGACAAAGAATTTCTGGGTTATTAAAATCAAAATTATGTTATATTTCGTCCGATGAAGCGGTCAAACCGCGAAACGCGTAAGGAAAAGTGCATTTAATTTTATAAAATAATGACTATATACCCAAGATTATAAAAAAATATATAATTATAAGTCCAAGAATATACAAATATTTATTATGAATATGTATTTCTATTTTTATCTCCATTTTTGTTATTTTTATTTTTCATTTTTAGTTCCTATTATGAATATATGATTAGTGAGTAGATTAAATACATACGTACTAAAATTAATTATTTAATGAAAACATATCTTGAATTTTAATCGCTTAAGTTGAGATTATTAAAAGCGAGCGCCGAAGGCGCGAGCGCTCGCGAGCAAAGCGAGCAAGACCAACGATTCAATAATTGAAAAGAATACAAACTTAATTTATATTTTTTATCTACATTTTCTATATTTCTATTTTTAATTTCTATTATAAATATTTCTATTTTTGTTTCTATTATGAATACATATTTCTATTTAAATTTATATTATGAATATTTCTATTTAAATTTCTATTATGAATATTTCTATTTT
This sequence comes from Quadriops clusia, assembly GCA_033557875.1. Lineage (NCBI taxonomy): Eukaryota > Metazoa > Arthropoda > Insecta > Coleoptera > Hydrophilidae > Quadriops > Quadriops clusia. Next base: position 8,845 of record JAWQRP010002743.1, on the reverse strand, counting down.
TATTTCTATTGTGAATAATTCTATTTTTATTTCTATTATGAATATTTCTATTTTTATGTCTATATGAATATTTCTATTTTTATTTCTATTATGAATATTTCTATTTATATTTCTATTTTTATTTCCATTATGAATATTTTTATTTTTATGTCTATATGAATATTTCTATTTTTATGTCTATATGAATATTTCTATTTTTATTTCTATTATGAATATTTCTATTTTTATCTCCACTTTTCCTATGTTTATTTTTCATTTTTAGTTCCTATTATGAATATATGATTAGTGAGTAGATTAAATACATACATACATATTAAAATTAATTATTTAATGGAAACATATCTTGAATTTTAGTCGCTCCAGTTGAGATTATTAAAAGCAAGCGCCGAAGGCGCGAGCGCTTGCGAGCGAAGCGAGCAAGACCGACAATTCAATAATCGAAGAGAATATAGATTTTAATTTAGGCTTTTTTAAAATTTGTATCCTTTTTTTTGAAATCTATGTCCATAGAGTCTAAAGTTGGATTATTGCTCAACTATTGTAATATTTTTTAGTTACTAACTAAAATGTAGTCTAATCAAGAGTGATTCACCCGATTTAAAGTAAACATGAACTCTGCGCATTGTTGTTTGCATAAAATTTGCAACAGAATGATTTATTTATTTATTCAATCGTTCATTCATTCCTACATTGATTCATTCACTCGTTCATTCATTCATGCATTTCTTTATTTATTCAATCATTCATTCATTCCTTCATTCAATCATTAATTTCTTTATTTATTCAATCATTCATTCATTCCTTCATTCAATCATTCATTCATTCCTTCATTCAATCATTAATTTCTTTATTTATTCAATCATTCATTCATTCCTTCATTCATTCGTTCATTTATTTAATCATTTCTTTATTTATTTATTCATTTCTTTATTTTCTTATTCATTTCTTTATTTATTCATTAATTCATATATTTACGAATATCGTATATGAAGCGAGCGAGACAGCGCTCGCCGGGCGAGAGACCAGCAGCCAACTTGTTTGGCAAACATTCCATCGCAGTGTGCCCACACGCGCTGCACGGCACACACAAAACCTTACCTTTATTTATCCGTGCCCCCGACACAGCCCTCTCGATCGATGTGTAATCGCTGAAATTTTCCTCAAATTATTGCGCGATCCCGTGCGTCCGAGCGAGAGGGAGAGTGCCGCGTCGGCGAGAGGGAGGAGGACAGAGAACCGTATCTCAAGTCTCGTAATAATGACTTTGCTTCTCGAGCAAGAACTCTCCCCCCCCCCCCCCTTGAAAATTTCCTTGAATAAGATGTTTTATTTTAAGATAAGGAAAGGGGGTGAAAAGGAAAAGGAGCTGAAAAATGGTTGAAAACGAAATAATGTTGATAAGGAAATAATGTTGAAAACGAAATAATGTTGAAATGGAAATAATGTTGAAAAGGAAATAATGTTGAAAACGAAATAATGTTGAAAAGGAAATAATGTTGAAAAGGAAATAATGTTGAAAACGAAATAATGTTGAAATCGAAATAATGTTGAAAACAAAATAATGTTGAAAAGGAAATTAGGTTTAAAAAAAAGGAAAAAAATTGGGAAAAAGTGTGAGAACAGAGCGGCACTACCAGTAAGATCAATGTGTTAAAATGTATTTTAATATTTTACAAACAAACATTTAACAAGACGAAATATTACGCAACATTAATGATATTACATAATATTGGGTGAATGAGTTTTTAGGTCTAATAATAATACAAAATAACAAGAAATTATTGTGATGATAAGGTGGGAACGAAGGAGGTCAACTCTATCTCATGGAATTTATGCAAAAAGGATAGGTACAAAAAGATAACAATTGGCTATATAGGAACAATTATTGCTGTTTAGGAATAACAATAGTAATAATAATAAAAATAAATAATAATAATAATAATAATAACAGTAACAATAATACATAATAATATCCATGACATAGATTTAACTCACTCGAGTACTTCTAAAAGGTTAAAAAAAAACAACAACAACAAAAACAAAATTCCCTAACAAATGACATTTATCAAAATGACAGTGCGCTTTGTTTTTAATTTTTTACTTGGTAATTTTTATTATTAATTTTTCTCTTATATCCGAAAACCGGGCGAAATCGGGTCCGTTGACAATTCTGGGTTCTCCCCCCACAAAACAAATAATTATTTCGATATTCCATTTCCAAAAAACATAAATATTTTTTTCTAAAAAAAAATTTTTTTTTACAAACCTGGGGGGGTTCTGCACCGAGCTAACCTCTTAAGATGACCTTGGCTTCAATGTGCGGCTGGCAGGTGGCGGTAGTCGCGTGAAACCTGCCGCGTCGAAAACGGGCATGGCCTCCTTGCTCCCTCTAATCGAATCTTTTTTTAAGGGTTCTGTGGGGAAATAAGTGGCTCCATAGAAATCCAACCCCTGTTGCAACAGGCTGTTGTATTCATCCAGGGAGGCCATGGTCACCCTCACTGGACTGGGGGTGCCGGGGGTTTGGTCTAATTTTGGGGCAACACGGCTCACTTCGACCTAAACTCATAATCGAATATTTTGGTCGGGAAGAAACAAAAATATAAGTTTTGGATAAAATTGAAGTAGTGCGTAAAATACATTGCGTGAGCTATCTATGTAAACACATAATCTTTACTATACTACTACTATACTATACCCATAAAAAAACAAACCTACCACAGAGCTATATCTGTAAAGACTGGCTCTGATGTCTTCCTCGGGAAGATCCATGGGCACCTCAAAGACCAGAAGAGAAAATGTCTTCTGAGGACGACAAGGGATGGCCACTTTTCTGTAAAGTCTTCCTCCGGTGACCTGCAACCAAAGATACTGCCCTCATCCAAAATGAGACGGTTTGGTGCACTTTCTCTAAGAGTCTAAGAGTTAAATACCTTATGGAAGCCTTTCCTGAAGACCTGTTGGTAATCTTCAGGTTCTGAGAACTTGAAGAGGATCCCTGTGGCAGTTTTGGTCAAACTGAAGCTGCCCCTAAAGTTGAGTTTGTCGCAGATGTTGGCGGCTTTGTCTAGGCTGAGGTCGTGAGAAGGAGTCAGCAAGAATGCTCCTGGAAGAATTAGAAGACCATCAGCAAAAGAAAAATTTTTTAATACTTTTGTTGTTTCTTGTATTAACGTTAAAATTTTTGCTTTGGAAACCCGTTTAGATTCTTATTGGTGCCTTGTGCAAAGTTTTTTTTGTTGTTTCCTTTGTTCTATACTTACTGGTGGCCATCCTTATAGAAGCGTTTTGAGCTTTTGTTACCGAAAAGTTGAAAGCTGAAAAAGAGTAAAAGACACTTCAAGAAAATTGCCAATCATGCGTTTGACTTTCTTTTTTTTGTTTAATACATTTGGTTTGTTTTGTGTTTAGGTTTTATTTATAGTTTTTATCTTTCGGTTTTATCTTTAGGTTTTATCTTTAGGTTTTTTCTTTAGGTTTTATCTTTAGGTTTTTTCTTTAGGTTTTATCTTTAGGTTTTATCTTTAGGTTTTATCTTCAGGTTTTATCTTTAGATTTATTTTTAGTACGATTTAAAGTAATGTTTAATTGTTAATTCATTGTTTTCCTCTAAAATCCGTGTCCGACTTTGGAGTACAACTTAAGAAGTCAGCAAGCTTGGATCCTCCATCTGCACTTTTTGGTCTTTCCTTGCTTTTTTCTCTTTTCTTCTTTTCTTTTGGGATTTCTTCTCTAGCTTCCTCCTCTGTTTCCCAAAAGCTCCTTCCTCTTCTCCTGTACTCTTCCTCACCAAAGCCTTCCATTCTTTCCATACAAGGAGCTCTACATCTCTCAGTACAAAACCTTCTTCCATATTCATCGTAAAGAGTTTCTTGGTAGAATTCTTCATAGTAAGGAACCTCCAGTACCTCCTCACTGTCGACAAGTGACATTTCTGCTTCAAATGGATCTGTTCTGCACTGTTTACAATGATGATGATGATGTTGTTGCATAGTCCTAGGCAATGGTTCCTCTTTGGGAAGATTCTTTTTCTTCTCTTCTTTATCAGGAACATCAACTGTTATGATTCTGTACCTCCATTGATGAGGAAGTTCTTCTACATTTCTTGGAGATACATCTAGTGATCTGAATGTTACATCTTGACCTCTGTAGGTCTTTTCTATATCCCTTATTGTTTGTTGTAGTCGTCTAGATGCTTCTTCTTGTTCTCTAGGATCTTCATGTGCTTTAGTTTCTTTAGGTGCTTTAGTTTCTTGTGTTTTAGTTTCATGTGCTTTAGTTTCTTTAGGTGCTTTAGTTTCTTGTGTTTTAGTTTCATGTGGTTTAGTTTCTTGTGGTTTAGTTTCATGTGGTTTAGTTTCTTGTGGTTTTGTTTCATGTGGTTTTGTTTCATGTGGTTTTGTTTCATGTGGTTTTGTTTCATGTGCTTTAATTTCACGTGCTTTAGTTCCATGTGCTTTCGCTTCATGTGCTTTCGTTTCTTCATATGCTTCACTTTTTTCTTCTTCCTCTTTTTCTTCTTGCTCATAAGGTTCAAAATGTTCCTTAACAGCGAAGTATTCCATTTCGTTTCCCAAAGGTGTTTCTGAATGATCTCTTCTGGGAACTGGAGGATCATGATCGCAACATTTCTCACAATCTGAAACGTTTCTTTTCGTTTCTGTTAAGACTGGAGGTTTCCCATGGGACAAAATAATTTTCTTGGCAATTGGTTCCTGAACTGATTTTTTGGTGACCTTTTGTTCCTCTTTGATTGGTTCTCTTTCAATTCCAGTGGTTCCTTTCTTGAGGATCGTAAGCTCAGTCTGAGAGCCTTCTGTTATGGTTCTCTTCTGAGGAGTCTGGGCATTGGCATCTTTGTAAACTCTTCCGTAAAGACCTGCTGAATAGTAAATTTGGCCTTTTGTTCCTCGGAATTCTTTTTCTATTTGGAATGCTTTCTCTTCTCCATCAACTTCGTTTTCCAGAAATTGTTTTAATTTCTTTCGTTTTGGCAAAGGTTGAGCGGTATTTTGTAGACTGGTTCGTTCTAATGGGGTTGTCGTTTTCTTTTTTTCACATCCACAATTTGCTAAATTATTGTCTGATGGTTTGTTGTTGAACGAATCTTTCCTTAATGGTTCTTTGCTAGAAGATTCTTTGGCAATAGACTCCTTGGTATTATACTCCTTTTTATTAGATTCCTTGGTAAAAGACTCCTGGGCAAAAAATGTCTTGACCACAGGTTCTTTGGCAAAAGATGTCTTGGTAAAAGATGTCTTGGCAAAAGATGTCTTGGCAATAGGTTCCCTAGCAAAAGATGTCTTAGCAGCAGGTTCCTTGGCAAAAGATGTCTTGGCTATAGGTTCCCTGGCAAAAGATGTCTTAGCAGCAGGTTCTTTGGCAAAAGATGTCTTGGCAATAGGTTCCTTAGCAAAAGAGTCCTTGCCAAAAGGTTCCTTACCAAAAGACTCCTTGGTAAAAGGTTCCTTGGTGAAAGGTTCCTTGGTGAAAGGTTCCTTGGTGAAAGGTTCCTTGGTGAAAGGTTCTTTCCCAAAAGATCTCTGGTACGACCTCTTATGAACCCGTTCTTCAGGAAAAGAACCTTCTTGCCTCTGTAACGATTGTCTGGACCTAGCAGCTTTCCTAGACAAACAATACTCAATATTCCTCGACAAATCGCACAATTTATTAACAGTCTTCGCGTAATCCTGCTTCTCTTCCTTAGAAATAAAGCCCTCAGAAGCCTTGGCGGCCTTCTCCAAAAGTAAGACAGAAGCTGTCACCAGTGACAGCACGCTCGTCAGCAGATTGGTCCAGGATTCTTCTTCGTGTTCTTGACTCATCGTCTCTTCCTAGGTTTGGCAATATTTGTCACAAACTCCCTTTCTTTTCTGCTATCTGCTATTTAAAATTTTCGGTTTTTTCCTTTTGTATTAACACGTAAAATTTTGACAGTTTTTGGCGGTTTTTCAATTTTTGTTTTGTTTTATTTTGGACTGAACGCGAAACAAAATGTTTGTGTCTCAATAGTTGCAAACATGGGCACTTTATGACGAAATGAAAAACAATGGCGAAATGAAAAACAATGACGAAATGAAAAACAATGACGAAATGAAAAACAATGGCGAAATGAAAAACAATGGCGAAATGAAAAACAATGGCGAAATGTAAAACAATGGCGAAATGAAAACCAATGGCGAAATGAAAAACTTATCTCAAAATGAAAAACTTATGACAAAATTAAAAACTTATGACAAAATGAAAAACTTATGACGAAATGAAAAACTCATGACAAAATGAAAAACTTATGAAAAAATGAAAAACTTTTGACAAAAAGAAAACTTATGACGAAATGACAAACCATGAAGCACTCACCCTTGGTCAAGAATCTCCCCTGGTCGCTCAAGTCGCTATTGGTGTCTTCGTTCTCGCCCATTATGTCACACAAATATGACATACTTCGACCAACTAAACATTCTGCACTAAGGACGCTCCCAATTCTGCCGTTTTATACCGAAGCTCTTCCTAAGCCGCCCACGACCTCACTAATAACAATAATATACCCCTTCCTTAACCGCATGTCTCGATAATTACCGTCGTTCAATCTTTAATTTACCAGCCTGCTTGATTGCTCCTCTTTTTCAAACGCAGTTGGCGGCACTGCCTAAAAAGTCGCCATCTTCCTCTCGCTCAAGTTGGCAGCCCTGCCGAAGCGGAAAGACAGCGCTCAAAGACGCAACGGCAATTTTTTCAAATGATTAGATACCTTAAACGCTGGATTCTGTAATTAGGGAGCTCTGAAGGATGTTTATTATTGTGTCCGCAAATTGGATAACCTATTATTTAATATCTCATTAAGTAAACCCACGCAGCGAGAGATATCTTTGTTCTTACTTAATTCAATAAAACGCACTGACAGCCGACCTGTCAAAATCGGTGACGTCACGGCGGTCGCCTACTGCGATTCGCTTGCATCAAATCGTTGGACAAAATTACAAATAAATATCACTTAATTGATTCCCAATAAATAATAAATATAAACGTATATAATAATAAATTATGTAAGAGTGACTTAATGTATTTTATGGGCATAATGCCCGGTTAAACCGTATTATTTATTTAAGCTGGGAGCAGTGCCGATCTTAACTACTCAACCTTGAAGGTTTATGGCCGTGCCAATTAGCAAAATTGACAATTCGAATTAATTTTATATTAATTTATGGGACAATAAGTGACCCAACAAGGTGATACGTGTGAGCGTGCATTTGGGTCACTAAGTCGCCATTATGTGGCAGCTTTATTTCTATCACAGCTTTACATATTTCTATGATAGCCTTATTTCTATGATAGCCTTATTTCTATGTTAACCTTACTTCTATGATAGATTTCTGCGACAGATTTCTATGACAGCTTTATTTCTATGACAGCTATGTTTCTATGACAGCTTTGTTTCTATGACAGCTTTGTTTCTATGACAGCTTTGTTTCTATGACAGCTTTGTTTCTATGACAGGTTTGTTTCTATGACAGCTTTGTTTCTATGACAGCTTTGTTTGTACGTCAGCTTTATTTCTATGACAGCTTTATTTCTTTTTTTTTATTAAATTTATACCAGATCAACAATATAATTATTGTTATTTTATTCCTATGACAGCGTAATTGTTATATGACAGTTCTACGATTCGATTGTTTTCCATAGAAATAAGAAGGCGAATTTATGCAAACCGCAGGACTCTAGATTGTTGTTAATACCGAGAAAATTGAGTAATATTCCCAAAACAAACGAGCGCGGGCAAAAAACAAATAGAGCTCTAATTATAAACGAGTTAGCGGCCAACTCGGATCGGGACGTGCTATTAGTTATTAGCTATTAGCTATTGGCAAAAAGAGCGGACAGGAAGCGGAAAAACTCGGTTGGATATAATAATCCTCATTAATAATTATAATCGTGTAGCCTGTATGCTCAGTTTGTTCTAGTTTTCTTTGTAAATTATGTATATTCCTATTTTCTTTGTACAATTTGTTTTAGTTTTCTATGTTAAATTTATTCTAGACTAGTTACTTCTCGTGAAAAATCACGGGTCTCTATGTACACATATACTATTACCATGTACTCGTGTATATCTCATCATACCCACATAAGTTTACTATGTATACAGAATAATCTTATACAGCTTGGCTCACGCAGGACGTTCACCTTGAATAACTTTGTTATTAATAAAGTTAGAACAATAAAAATTTCAAGGATTTACTCAGCGCACAAAGGGCTTAAAAAAATCCCAGTAAAATTTTAGTCTAACTCTTCTACTTTTCGCGCATGAGCACATCAAATTATAAAATTTATAATGATGAAACTTTTTTTTCTAATATTATTTTTTCCGCTGCTCATTCTGCGTACATCGGTGTAAAGATTGTTTCAAAACATTGACGCATGCGCACACAGTGGTAATTTAAAAAATGGTTTTTTGAAATAACTGTAACACCTTTATTTAATAAGTTAAAAAAATGAAATTTTTTAGTATCTATTCAGTTCATGAAATACTTCAAATCTTTCCAATAACTTTTTTTTTCTATGACGTACAGTTTTCGCGCAAGCGCACATCACACTTGAAAAAACACCATTACTATTTGTTTTTTTTAAGGAATTGTGGTTGCCCTGGGTTTTCCGCGTACAACGATACCCATATTGTTATGAAAAATCTTAATTAACTCACTAATTTATGCATTTAATTGAAAGCAAAACCAAAGTTTCTCTGGACGGCTGGACGCGGTTCTGTATGTATCTAATAGGAGCAAAAGGCGTTTAAACTGGTTCTAGTTTGGCATTTCACGGCATTTACGAGTTTTACTAATTTATGACCTAT
>JAWQRP010002742.1:0-14797 GCA_033557875.1 Quadriops clusia | reverse complement strand
ATATTTTTTTAATATATTAACATTTTTTATATCCATAGTAAAAGATAAAGAATTATGTATTTTTAACGTATCTTTTTCTAAATTTATTGATGTATCAGAATTTCCTTTGTTTGTTTCTGATGATATTTCAGTATTTTTTATTTCGTTTTGCATATTGTTATTTCCCCTTTCTCTTTATTATTTTCTAAAGATTTTATTCCAAAATGTTGATTTTCCTTCTTGTTTTAATTGATAATATGAAAAATTATCAATGAATTCACCTAAAAATTCAATATTATAATAATTTTCAAATAAGTAATTTTCAATATTTTTTCTTCCATTTGTATCAAAAAGTATAATATCAAAACCAACAATATAAAGAAATGCTAATATATAACTTGTTTCAATAATCATTTGTTCTTCATGAAAATTATAAATAATAATTTTGGGAACAGATTGTGTAAAATCAAAATTATTTAATAATTGAAAAATTTCTTTTGGCATATAAAGAATTGTTTCAATAAAATGTTTTTTATCTCTTTCAGATAATTCTTGTTTAAATATTTTAGTATTTAATGTTTCAGTTATTTTAGCTAATACAAATGATTGCATTTCTTCTCTTAAATTTAACAAATATTGATTTTTTGATTGTTGGATACAATTTATATCTATTTCATTATTTGGCAATACAAATGATTCAGATAATTTTTTTATTTGCCATGTTTTGATATTTAGATTTATGCTTTCTTGAAAATAAGTATTTGGTAAACTTTTTACGAATTCAACTAAAGACAAATATTCTTGTTTATTTTTATATATACCATTTAATTTCATAAAAAAATGTGGGATATGAATATCTTTATCTTCAATAATATCAAAGCCAGGTCTAAATCGCGCATCTTGATTTATATATGTTATTAAATCTTGAATTGTTCCATTAATAAAAAGAGCAGTTGTATAATTTTTATCAAATTGAAATGAACGAAATAATCCAGTATTTTTATTGAAAAATTCTTCAGTCATTTCTTGTTTAGCTTGTTTAGTTATAGAAATGATTTCATTATTTGCTCGTCCTTTATTCATAAAATAAGTATATGTTTTATTTTCATCAAAAGCTATAGTTGAAAAAATAAGTGTTTGTATAGGAACAGATTTTTCATATATTTCTAATGTATTTTCAAATGGATTTAAGTAAATAATATCAAATCCAAGCATATTAAAAGCAAACAATAATAAAAATTCAAAAGAAGATATTTTATTATAGTAGATAATTTTAGGATTTTCATCAATTTCCCAAGTGATATTTGAGGTATAATATAATATAGAAATTATAATATTTTTTATAAAAGAATATTTCTTTTCATCAGATGAGTATACATTAAGTTGAATCATAAGTTTATAAATAACAGTTATGACTTCTTTTAATTTTTTATTTATTTCAGGAACATCAGATAAGATAATATTTTCAGTATAGAATGAATCGAAATCAATATTATCTAATGAAGGAATATTATGTAAAGTTTCTGAATGAAAAGGAATTTCATTTTCAAAGATAAGATAATTATTTGGATTTTTGCTTTGTTTTAGTTGATAAGTAGCTAAAAAATCACAATAATTTTGTTCATCATGTATTCCAATAACAGCTAAAAAATAAACAGCAAATGAATCAAAAGAAATTGTTCTTTCATGTTGTTTTGAAAAAATATCTAAAAAAATGTTTTTAACTTCTATATGTGTCGCTAACTTTTCTTTTTTCATTTTTTTCCTTTCAATTATGAATAGATGAGACTTATATTTTAAGTATATCATTATTTTATTGAATTAGGCAATAGATAAATAAGAGGTTTTATATTTTATTTTGATAAAAAATTAAAAATAAAATCTAAATAAAAAATTAAAAATAAACATATAAAAAACAAATAAGTATTTTTTTGGTTTTGAAAAAATTTTGTTATAATAAATTGGATAAAATAAAAATTATATTTGAAAATTATTAGAAAAAATGTTATTATTTTAAATAAGATAGATTATTTTAAAGGGGGGTTATGATGAGTATTTTAGAAAATATATCTAAGGATTTAAAAAGATATTTCAAAAATAATAAAACAATAAAATATTCAGTAGGTTTAGCATTAACTTTTTTGATGAAAGGAAATGTATTATCTGCTACAGGTGAATTACAAGATTTGTCAAAAAAAGTAAAAACAAATCTTGATAAAGCAAATAAAAAAGCTAATAAGCAAGCAAATTCCAAATTAACAAAAATAGAAATGATGGAATTAAAAAATTTAGGAAGAGATACAATAGAATCACCATGGTCAAGTTTTATTTTTACAAATGTTGGAGAATATCATAATATAACAACAAAAAATAAAAATTGGAAATTGGGTTCAAGAACGAATACAACAGAAGATAATGTAAGAAAAGATATTCAATCAATTCTTTCAACACAAGGAAAAGCAAAAGATCCAAATAACAGCTATAAAGAAACATCAGGATGGATAACAGACACTGGAGATTCTATTTGGAACGTCAATTCAACGAATTATGATCATACAGCAAAATTTATTCTATTACCAATAGTAAAAGTACCACAAGTCATAGAACCTGAACAACCAGAAGTAGATTTACCAATTATTTCTGAACCAATTGTGCCAAATTCTCCAAATATGAGTATACAAGGTGTTTCAGTTACTATAACCCCACCAACAATAAATTCAGTAACCCCAACAATTACCCCAACAATAGTAAACGTAGCAACTCCTAATGATGTTACAGTCAATGCATTTTTACCAACAATTACAGTCAATGTTGATCGTGTAATAGGACCTACTGTAAAAGAAATTAATGAGCCAAATTTAAATTTTAATTTGCCAACATTAAATGTTTCTCCACAAACACCTCCTTCAATTGTTGTGCCAAGTCCTGCAGTTACTCCACCAGTTGCTCCAACAGAACCTAGCTTTACAGCTTTTACTCGTGGAAGAGGAAATTGGCTTGGAGGTTTTAGCTTTATTGAAGGATTTAATAATTTTGATAGGAGAATGTGGGCCTGGGAACAAGGAGTTGGTGCACCAGTAAGATTACATATTAATTCACAAGCAATGTTTGCTATAAATGGAGCTAATATTAGTGGAAAAGGTAGAGGTAATAGTTTTGTTAACGCATATACAGTTGGTTCAACTATAACAAATAGTTTTGTTGATATAAAAAGCGATAAATCTTCTATAGGAGGAAAACCAAATACAATTTATGGTTCATTAGGTTATCCCTATGAAGAAAGTCCTGTAGCTTTTCCAGCTGTTACTGCTGGGACATATTATTCTTATACAGATTCTGGAGTAGGTGGGGATTCATCATATAATAACGGTCAACAACAACAATCATGGATTTTTCAGTATGGACCAAAAGTTAGTGATATGACAATACGAGTTGGAGGACATGCATCTTACACAACAGCAATTTTTGCTCAAACAACTAAAATAGAAATGCAAAATGTAGATATAGAATTACATGGAAAAACAATAATTGGACAAATTTCGACTCGTGAGAGTTATAAAGTGCAATTAACAAATACATCAATTGATATTAAAGGAAATTCCAATAGTATATTAACAACTTTAGTTTTTCCTGATGCACATTGTTATATTGCTTCAACTGATTGTAGAGGGAGTACCACTTGGGGTGCAAGTCAATTAGATAATCTGTCTAATACAAATGGAATAAATTTAGGTGGAACACAATTAAGTGCTTCAACAAGTCAAAATACGATTTTTTATATAAATCCAGCTTCTATGCATAGATGGACTGGTGTAAATACTGTTGCAATTTATCCAACAACTTATAATACAAATATATTAAGATATAAAATATATGCTCCAACAATGGGAAATTATGTTCTCAATAACACAAGTGGTAATGTAAATTATATTGGTAGTGGCAATGTTGGTGTTTGGGTTGCTGGATATGTTCCAGATAGAACAAAATGGGTAGGAGTAAGCGGTTTAGCACCTTCATTAAATCTTGGGCAAGTAAATTTACAAGGTGATAAAAATGTTGCTTATTATATGGCTAATCATGCAAATATGCCAAATTATAATGGAGTTTTTCAAGGAACTGTAAATATAAATGTTGAAATGGGAACAACTTTAGATGGTTCAGGTGGATCAATACAAGTTGGAACTGGAAATGGAACAGGAAATAATAATCAAAAAAGTGAAGATAATGTTGCATTGTATATAGCATCTGGTCAAAGAGTAGAAATGAATACCGTATTAAATGGTTATCAACAATATTTTCCAGCAACATTAGCTTATAATATTACAGCTGCAGATGTAGCAAGTGGATTAGTAGGAATTACAGCAGGTAAAGAAATTGGTTTTGGATATTTAACAGCTGATCCTATTCAAAATTTTTCAGTAACAAATTTTAATGTTACATTTGGAATATATTCAGATAGAGGAATTGGAATTATTGCTAAAAATGGTTCTGTAGTTAATGTTAATAAAGGTGGAACTATATCAGATAATGCAGGTTCTACTGCAAATAGGGCCACAAATTCAATAATGTTTTTTTCAGAAGGAGTTTGGTATAATCCAAGACTAGCATTAACAGGTGGAAGTTATGACAGATTAGCATATGGACGTGGAGAAAGTGTTACTGGTCAAAGATATATTTTGGACTATCATTCAACAATTAATGTTCAAAATGATGTTTTAATGTCAAGTTATGGTGGAATTGCCTATTTTGCTAAATCAGGTGGGAATTTAACTGGAAGAAATATTACTATGACTGGTGCAGAATCAATTGGTGTTTTTGCTTATGGTGCAGATAATTTAAATCCAGCTCAAACAGTTTTAGCCAATAATACAGGAGCTGGTGGATATGCTTCTACTAATATACAAATAACAGGTAATATTACAGCAAATGCAACAGGAAGTAAAAGTAATGTTTCAGATGGAAGTAACTCAAATATAGCAATTGCAGCACTTTCTAGAGATGGTTCAAAAAATGGATTAGGATCAGTAAATGTAGATGTATCAGGAAATATAAGTGTTAGAGGTGTAGGAGCTTATGTAAATGGAGAGAATGCCTTAATTACAATATCTGGTACAGCTAGTTCAATAGAAACAGGAACAAATAGTGGACTTGTTGCACAAAGTGGTGGAAAAATAAATTTTGGTGGTGGAACAATAACACATAAATTAGAAGATGTAGTAGCATTTTATTCAGATGCTAAAAATGGATCAATTGTTTCATCTATTAATTTTAATGGTGCTACTACAATAAATATGTATAAAGGATTAGCTTTTTTTGGTGCTAAATCAGATTTTACTTCAGTAGCTGGAACTACAAATAGATATAATGGAATGCAAAATGTAACAGTTCAATTAAGAGATAATGCAGTAAATTTAGGATTTTTTGAATATTTATCAACTGAATCTATTGCTGATAGAACAATTAATTGGGTTGGAACTGCAAGTATAGCAACTTATTTAAATAGTTTAAAAACAAGAGTTGGAAATGCAGCAATTGTTGATAATGGTTATTGGTTTAAATCATCAATAGATGGTGCAATTGTAAATATAAATGCTGATGTTCGCTTAGATTATGCTTCTGATTCAGTTGGCGGGACAGCAGCAACAATTGATAAATTTAATGATATTATTATGGAACATACAACAGTAACTATTAATTCTGGGAATACAGTATATGCTACAACAACAGGAAATGGATTAAAAATAGCTTCAAATGCTAAAGCAATAACAAATGCAGAAACAGGTTATACAAATAAAGGAACAATTGATATAAAATCTTCTGCATCACAAAATAATGTAGCAACATATGTTAGTTTTGGTTACATTGATAATCAAGGAAATATAACAGTTGATAAAGGTGTAGGAGCATATGGAGTTAATGGAAGTAAAATACAAAATACTGGAACAATTAACGTTTCATCTGGTGGAATTGGAATTGCTGGTTTAACTCGAAAAGTAGATAATGCAGGAAATGTTGTAACTCATGCAAATAAAGATACATTTGGAACAGATTTGGAAACAACAGCAATGAATACTCTAAAGTTAGTTGATATTATAAATAAAGGATCAATTAATATTTATTCAACAGGAACAACACCTGCAAATGATTCAATAGGTATATTAGTAAAAAATAACATAAATAGTGCACGTTCAAGAGTTACAATACATAATGAAGCAGAAACTATTCAATTAGGTAATAAGAGTGTTGGAATAAAAATATATGCAGAAAATGGAACACAAGGTGGAACTTTAACATTAAAACATAAAACAGGAGTAACAACTCCAGATATTATTGTTGGTTCAGAGTCATATGGTGTTTCTTTAGAATATTCTGATTTAAAACTAGATGGAAATTATGCAATTGAAATCGGAAAAGAAAGTGTTGCTTTACATTTAGCTGGGAATGGAACTGTAACAACAACAGGTATAAGTGATACGTTAAGTGTTTCATATAACTATAATGATGGTGCAATAAGTACAGATCCAAAATATGGAACAGGAATATATTATTTAGGAAAAGCAAATGAAAGTTTTACAAATAATTTAAATATAGCAATTAATCCATCAGGGTCAATTTTAGATACAAATTCAGCAGTTTTAGGGATTTATGCAAAAGGAGCTCAAACAACAGACGCTGACATAACTCAATTTATCAATAAAGGAAAAATAACTGTTGGTGCAAATGATTTTGGTATCTATGCAAATAATATTTATATAAAAAATGAAAATATAATAACTTCTGGAAATGATTCAGTTGGTTTATTGATTTCAAATGGAAAATTAGATACAGAAGATAAATATATTCAAGTAACAGGTGAAAAAGGAATTGGAATTTATGCTAAATCAGCAGCAACAACTCTTAATAGAGATGTTAAAATAACAAATACAGCTTCTGGAAATAATGTATTAGTAAGTGGAAAAGAAGGAATTGGAGTATATATTGAAGACAATGCTAAATTAATAAGTTCTGGAAATATTGTATTAAATGATTCGAATACAGCTGAAAATAAAATCGGAATTTATTTAAAAAATACAAATCAAAATAATGAGTCTTCAGGAAATATAACTGTAGGAAAAAATAATATAGGAGCATATATTTTAGGTTCAACATTTGAAAATAAAGGGAAAATTACAAATACTCATGCAACAATAGGAACACAAAATATTGCTATGTATGCTATAACAAATAATACAAGTGTTGATAAATTTAGTATTAAAAATACGGGTGAATTGATTGTTACAGGAGAAAAAAATATTGGAATTTATTCAGAAGTAACTCAAAGTACAGATATAGGAAATACAATTGATTTGGCAAATGGAAAAATAACTGTAACAGCAACAAGTACAGGTACAACAGCTATTCCAATTGGTGTTTATAATAAAGGTGGAAATACAATTATAACTTCAGCATCATCAAAAACAACAGTAAGTCCAAATGCTATTGGAATATATGTAGATGGAACATCATCTGTTGGAAAAGGAGCACAAACTTTTATTGGTGAGTTTTTATTATCATCAGTGTCAACAAATCCAATGCCCGCAATAGGATTACATTTAAAAAATGGAGCACAAGCAGAAGCAGGAACAATTACAATTAAAAGTACACAAACACAATCTGATATATCAGGAGTTATTAGACCAATTGGATTATACTATGAAAAATATACAGCGAATACTTTAACTAATGGAATTAATATGATTTTAGCAACTGATGGAATAACACATAATCAAGAAACTATAGGAATATTAGTTGATGAAGTAACAAATTTTAAAAATACTGGAAATATTATAATAAATGCTAATGCAAAAGGAATAGGTATGTATGCAAAAGAAGTTGCATTACAAAATGAAGGACATATAACAGTTAATGCAGATGGTGCTTATGGATTGTATCTCATTTCTGATGGAACAAATGAAATTGCTTCAACAAATAAAGGAAATATTTCAGTTACTACAAAAGATGGTGTAGGAATAATTCTTTCACAAAAAGCTAAATTAACACATCAATCAGGAACTATTTTATCTTCATATGCTTCAGTTTTAGGAAATAATGGTTCAATAGGCGTTTATGCAAATGAAAAATCTTATTTTATTAATGAGGCAATAATAACAGCTCATGCAGCTGCAACAGCAACAAATCCAAATGGAAGTATAGGAGCTTATATAAGAAATGCTAATTTGGATAATAAAGGAACAATTAATACATCATATATAGGTATTTATGCTGATAAAGATACAACAGCAATTTCATCATCAACAAATATTAAACAAATAAGTGGAGCAATAAACATTACAGAAGGAATAGGTATTTATGCAAAAGATGCTGGAACAACAAATACGGTAAAAGTATTGTTATCTGGTGGAACAATAGATGCAACAAATATGACAGATGAGATAAAAGGAATTATTGCTTATGATAAAGCATTTGTTGAGTTAGATGGAACAAATATAAGTTTATTAGGAACAAAATCAAAAGGAATTATTTTAGGAAATACGACATCATCAACAGAAAAATCAGAATTATCATTAAAATCTGGTAATATAACTGTTGGTGAAGAAGGAATAGGAATTAAAGCAGAAAATACAAATATTGTTCTTGATTCAGCCTATGCAGGATTAATTTCTATTGGTAAAAAAGGAATAGGGTTACATATAGATAAAGATTCTACTATTAATTCTGGAACACTTAAAATGAAACATGTTGCTACAAGTGATAATGGTGTGGGAATTTATTATGATGGTGGAACAAGAGAAAACAAAATAGAAGTATTGCAAGATGCAGCAAATACAAACTTAATAAATATATATGGAAAAGAAATAACTTTAACAAATAGTGCAAATCAAACAGTTTCAGAAAAAGGAATAGGAATAGCATTATTAGGAACAAATACAAATAATACAACATTAACAAATAATAATACAATTACTTTATCTGGAGCAAATTCAACAGGAATATTAGTAGATGAATATTCAACTGTTAATAAAATAACAGGAATTTCTGGAGTAAATTCAACACATGATAAAATAGGAATTTATTTACAAAATAAAACAGGAGCAGATATAACAGGTTCATCACAATATGATTTTAATTTGCCTGGTGGAATTGCAATGTATATTAATAAAAATATGTCTTATACAGGAGAATTAAATGTATTGTCTAATCAACATACTGTTGGAGCAGCCAATTATCCAACAATTGGTATATACATTGATTATACAACAGCAGGAACTTTGGCTTCTAAATTAAATATAACAGGAAATGATGCAATAGGAATTTATCAACATGCTGGTTCAAATACACAATTTAGTGGAGCAATTAATTTGTTAGCAACAAGTAATACAAATCAAGGAATAGGTGTATATGTAACAACTGGAAGTACATTTGAATTAGCAACTGGTGGAACAATGAATATTGGTGGAACAGATAATGTAGGTTTTTATATTGAAAATGGAGGAACTGTTAATATTGCTTCAGGAAATGTTACAACAACAGATAATAGTACATTTGCTTATTTATCTGGAGGAACAATGAATTTTGTTTTTGGAAGTACACCAAATATATCATTTGTTAATATCATTGCTGCGAATGGAGGAACTTTAACAAATAATACAGCATTAACGTTAGGAAAAACAGGATTACACGCAACTGGTTCAATAGCAGGACCTGTAAGATCATTAGTAGAAAATAAAATAAATGGTGCTCTTACATCAAATGTTATTGAAAGTGTGGGATTATCTGCAGCAGAAGGTGGAGAAATCAAAAATTTAGGAACAATAACAATGCATGCAGATAAATCAATTGGAATGTTTGTAAATGGTTCAGATACATCAACAGTAGATTCAATTGGATTTACTGATGGAACAGTTTCAGTCGAAGAAAAATCAATTGCTTATTATGCAAAAGGTGGATTAACATCAATAGGCCAATTAACAGTAGATGGAAATGCAATAACACATTTAGGAAAAAATTCAGTATTATTAACTGTTGAAAATGGTGGGAAAATAGATTATCAAAATGTAAATGGAATAGATTTATCTTTGTTAAATGAAAGATATGCTGTATTTATTGATGGTGCAACAAGTGAAGTTGATTTACATAATAAAGATATAAAAGTAGGAGAAAAATCTGTTGCTGTTATTGTTAAAAATAATGGAAATATTAGCAATTCAATTCATAATTTGTATGTGGGAAAAACAGGGGTAGGTGTTTATGTAGCTGAACATAATTTTACACAAGATAATACAAGTAGAATAATTGATTTAGCTGAAGGAGCAACAGGAATTTATACAAAAAAAGATGGAAATATTGTTTCTCAAGGTATTATTCAATCAACAAATAAAAAAGCTATTGGTATAGCAAGCAAAAATGATACTTTAACAACAGGAATAATAACAAATGATGGTACAATAAAACTATTAGGTCAAGAATCAGTAGGAATGTATGGAGAAAATATTACAAATATTATAACGACAACTACAAGTACAATTCAAGTTGGAGATACAGATATAAAGGCTGCAGTAGGAATATTTGCTAAAGATGCAGATGCTATTAATCATTCAGGAAATATAATTTTTGGTCAAAAAGCAGTAGGAATATATGGACAACATACAAACAATACAAAAGTAATCACCAATCATACAACAGGAAATATTACAAATTATGATTCTGGATCAGCTACATATTATACAAATGGAACAGGAATATTTGCTGATAAAATGACAGTTATTAATGATGGAGTTATTAATTTAGGAAATCAATCAAATGGAGTTTATGTAAAAAATGGAGAAATTATTAATAATAATATAATAACAACAGGTGACGATAAATCAGCAGGTTTATTTGGTGCAGGAACTACAAAAATAACGAATAATATAACAGGAAATATTACAATTGGTTCAGACTCAGTTGGTATTGCATCAAATTCAGGAAATATTATAAATGATGGAGCAATTTCTTCAACAGGAACAAGCGCAACATATATTTATACAGAATCTGGGGTAGCAACAAATAATCATGACTTAGTATTAACTGATTATAGTGTTGGGATGTATACCCAAATAGGAAATATTGTAAACGCTGCAGGAAAAACTATTGAAGTTGGAGCTTCTGATATAATAAGTGATCCAAAAAAATTCTCAGTTGGAATGGCTGTTGAAAAACAAGATGCTTCAGTTCCTACTGGTGGACAAGCAATTAATGATGGAATTATAAAAATAGATAAAAAAGCTGGTGTAGGAATGTATGCTGGTGGAGTAGAAACAGTTGTTGGATCAAATGTTTATTATTCAAATGGAGCGACAGCAGAAAATAGAGGAACAATTTTTGTTAATGCAGAAGATGGATATGGAATGCAAGGAACAAATAGTGCAACTATTATTAATAGAAATGATATATTTGTTGTAGGTAAAAATGCCAGAGGAATTGCTGTAACGAAAGATTCAATAGCAGAAAATTATGGAACTATTGATATAACAGGAGAAGGAGCACAAGGGATTTTTGCAGATAATGGCTCAAAAGTGAGAAATTATGGGACTATAATTGTTAATGGTGGTACAAGTAGTATAGGAATCTATATTGGTGGTGGTGCAGAACTTAAAAATGAAGGAACTATTAAAATAGGTGTAAATGGAGGACAAGTAAAATTAGTTGGAGGTGGAGGATTCAATAATGGTGGAATTTTAACTATAAATGGGCCAACAGCAACATTAAATGGATTTGAAATTACAAATATTGGAACAATTAATATTACTGGATTATTAGACTTTACCGATGATGTATATTTAGAAACAACAAATGGAGCAATAGGGACAATTAATTTAGGTGGTGTTTCAGGAAAAGGAAATATTATTTTAGGAGCAGGTGCAACACAAGGAAATAATCACTTAATGTATCATGTTCAATTAGTAAATGGATTAGGGCCTAGTATTCCAACAGGAGATTTATTAATTTTATCAAATTCAGTATCATTCATTGGTGAAAAATTTTATGATTCATCTACTGGAAGTCATGTGTTTACTTTAACAAAAATTCCATATGTTGAATTATTGAAAAAAACAGAAGCTGAACAATTTGGTTTAGGTTTAGATCATTTATATGAACATGCTGTTGGATCAGAATTAGCAATGTTTGATGCAATAGATTTAATTGCTAATAAAGATGAATTAGCTGCAACATTTGATTTAGAACTAAGAGGAAATGTGTATGCTAATTTACAACAAAGAATGAGAACTGCTGATGCAACATTTGAAGCTGCTCATAAACGTTTAGCACAAGAACCAAATATGTCTAAAAATTCTTCAAAAATGACAACAATTTATGTAAATGGGGATTCAAGCGATAAAAATCCAGGAATTGAAGATTATGATTATCAAGCAATTGGTGCATTATATACAAATATTAGAAGTGCTGCTAATAACGATAGAAAATTAAATTTCTCACTTGGATTTATCCAAAATATATTTGATTTTGATACAGATTCAAAAGAAAATATGTCAAGTTTACGTGGTGGAGTTGCTTATGAAAAACGATTAAATACAATGAATACATTAAGTTACAGAGCAACATTTGAATTAGGTGCAAACTTTCACTCAACAAAACGTTTAATTCATTTAGATAAAACATATACAAATAAAGCTTCATTTATGTCAGGAACAGCTGCTTTTAATAATCAAGTGAAATATCACATTCCTGTAACACCTGAAAGTCTTACAATGGGAATTTATGGAAGTTTAAATACTGGATATGGAATGTATCAAGGATTTAAAGAAAAAGGAGATGGAATATTACTAGAATTAAAAGGTGAAGATTATTTTAGCGTTCGTC
The DNA here is from genome assembly GCA_033557875.1 of Quadriops clusia. NCBI lineage: Eukaryota > Metazoa > Arthropoda > Insecta > Coleoptera > Hydrophilidae > Quadriops > Quadriops clusia. The sequence goes on along the minus strand of JAWQRP010002742.1, from coordinate 1,957 downwards.
CTGGAGTAGGAATAGATGGAGAATTTGCAAAATATACAAATAAAGGACATAAATTTGCTATAGATGCTGATATTTCTTATGAATATGAATTAATGGATATTTATGATAAAGGAAATAGAGTAAAAATAGCAAAATCAGATGCAGGATATTATAATTTAGAAGTTCCAGAAAAAATAGAAGGAATTTTTAAAGGTCAAATAGGAGTGAGTTTTGAAACAGTTAATGGCTTAAAAATTGGAGCAAAAGTTGAAAAAACATTATCTTCTACAGATGAAATAAAATATCAAGCAGATTTTACTTGGAGATTTTAATTTAAAATAACATATGTATGAGATATTTTTATTTAGTCAGCTGAATTTATTTTCAGCTGATTTTTTATTTATTATTTTTATCTTAATAAAAAGAGTTATTTTGATTATTGTTAACACTATATATCTCTCTTGTAGACTATCTTAATAATTAATTTGACAATTAAAATCATTGACAACGATTATAAATAAGTGTAAAATATAACAAAAATAAATTAAGTTACAATTTATATAAGGAGGATACATGAGTAATTTATTTGATAATATATCTAAAGATTTAAAAAATATTGTAAAAAAAAATAAAAGATTATCTTTTAGTCAAGGTTTAGTTTTATCTTTTATACTAAATAGTTTTACTATTCAAGCAAATGAATTAGAAAATATAAGTCAAAATTTAAAAAAGAAAATAGACAAGACAAAAAAAACAAATGAAAAAATACCAAATTCTCCAAATACAAAAACAAAGAGGACATTAGAAAAAGGTCAAGATACAATAGATTCAACATGGTTATCTTGGCAATTTATGTTTACAGGTAATTATACAAATATAACAAAAGGGGATATAACACTTGATAATGCTAAATATGATTCAAATCCTATAAAAAAACAATTAGGATATATCGATGGAAGTGGAAATTATATTATCACTGAATCAGGCATTGGAAAACCATTAGAAGAGGAAGATGATCCAACAGAAGCATCAATAGGTCCAAGTGTTCCAATAAAATCACTGCAAATTGAGGATAAAAATCCAGAAATACCAAATATTAATATCCCAGTAATAAATGAAGTTGAATTAACACCTGATATTTTAACGATAGGATTACCAAATTTACCAGATAATCCCAATATTGTTTTACCACAAGTTAATCCTGTTAGTTTTAATGATATTACAATTAATCGAACAATAAATTTTGTACCATCAAGTATTAGTGTTACACCAATTACTTTAGCAGCTGTTGTTGTTACTCCATTAAATATTGGAAGAAATGGAAATGGTTATAATCCTGGTTCTCACAGTCAAAATTTACATAGTAATATTGAGTCAGGGTTTTCTACTACTACATTACTTTCATCACATACTCAAACAGGATTTGTTCAGATAATTGGGACAAAAGGTTCAACATGGAGTGGAGGAACTTATGGTGCATCTGTTGATTATAATATTACAAGTAATTTAAGCTCACAAAAATTAGGTGCCCGTATGATTTTAATTGAATCTCATAGAGGTACTGCTAATTATGGTAATACATCAGGTTCTGTAAATGATTTATTAACTGTTAAATATAGTGGAACACTGTCAATAAATGTGCCATTAACCGCTAGTGCTGTAAGCCCAAATGCTACAATTGCAGTAGAAATGGAAGGTGGATATAGTAGTGCAGCAAATTTAGGCGAAAGTTATTTTGAAAATAATGGAACAATAGAATCTACAGTAGGTGGTGGTAGAGTTATTGGAATAGAATTTAAAAGTGGTTCCCATTTAAATTCAACAATAGGGATTAAAAATTCAGGCTTAATTTCTTTAGGTGGAATTGATAGTATTGGAGTAGAATCAAGCATGGGACAAAATGGAACACAATATAAAATACATGTTGTTAATGAAACTTCTGGTCATATTCAAATGAAAAATGAAAATGCAATTGGAA
>JAWQRP010002741.1:0-14799 GCA_033557875.1 Quadriops clusia | reverse complement strand
GAGACTCCTGCTCCCTAAGACCGTCCGCTCACGCGACTTGACTGGCTTTTTCAAGACTGCCTTGCGAGACGCTCAACCCCGACGTTTTTGGAACCTTTCTTTTCCTGACCGTTTGACTGGCTGTCTCTCGGCCAATGAGAACTGTTCCCGCCCTTCGTATGAAGAAAGACCAATCACAGCGCCAACTTTCATCACCGGGCGACCAATGGCAATGTTGGTACCGGCAAGCTTCCTTGCTGAGATTTTTTCCAAAGTCGGCGAACCTGTTTCCCATTAGGGCGACCTTGGGCGCTTCCGTTTTCTCTAGTCGTTCTTTGAATAGGGACATCGTTGGGACCATGCTTTGTATTTTGAACAGCTGTTCTTCGGGTGCTCTTGACACTGGAAATATTTTCCAGATTTGGATGCCATATGGCGCGGCAACATCTCCGTATTTTGATAAGGCCCTAATTGACATGGATTGCATAGCCTATCTTCATACTGTCACAATACCTCTTGTATGAAAAACCCCATTGTAAGTGCAAAGGGTTTAATGTATAATGATGGTAGATTTAACAAATGACTGCTAATTTTTGATATATCTGTCACCCGACAAGACTGTTCCAATTTTTTGAGCTCTAAATGGAAAACGACATTTCCTCAATCGTGAAATCGCAGGAAATCCAGAAATTTCAAGGTAAGTATTCAATGCAAATAAAAAATTAGTGCTTTCAATCTTTCACTAAACTTTGTATTATTTTCCCGCGTGTGGACAAGCTATTTATCAACCGAGTGTTAATGCTTTCAACATGCAAAAGATGGCGTGCGCCGTATATTATGTTTTAGCGAATTTCTAAAATGGCGTCGCGAAGTTTGTGATTACAGTGTGATTCTTGCTTCCGAAGCTTTTAATTGGTATTTTTGCTAATTTTCAGGCCGAAAACCGGCTGAACGGGCAGATTTCAGAGACTGCAATATAAAGAGATCGTGTGTCAAGATTGGCGTAGCTATTCTTTTGGATATGTTTGTGTATCAGTGCTTTATGTGGTAATGGAGCCATATTTAGGAAATATGCGATCAAGAAGTGGTTAGAACCTCGAGGAAACGACTGCGAGAGGTGAGGGTTCTTTGTGTTTACTTATGGTAATATATTGACAAAGATTATCGTTGGGAGTTTAGAGAGAATGAAGCATAAATGCGTTCGGTGTAATCAAGTCTTTCTACCAGTCAGAGGTCACAAACACCTTACAGGTTTGTGATTGGTTGTTTCTCGAAAATAGGCCCTATTTTTAAAAAAGTAACCTTTGAGGATGTTGAGGGTCGGGAGAGGTACCATCAGGTACCTGTTAGATACTTCTTTTGAAATAGACAACTTTTAATAATTATTGCTGACCTTTTGGTTGTATACCAAGAGTGTACATATTATTATATATTGTTGCTAAAAATCAATACACATATATCATAATAGGTACGTGTGAGTTCATTATGTTGGAACTATTGATGCGAGAGTACTATCTCATAAATTACATTTTTTGTAATTCTTAAATCAGTATAAATAAAAATTTCTGTTCAAATAAGTATAAAATTGCAGATAAACATTTATGAGTAATAAAAATAATGTGGTATGTAAGTTGTTATTACTTAATGGGACATTTATAATAATGCATGTATAACACCCATTTATTTCTTAAAAAATGTTAAATATATTTTAATTATCTATCTCAATGAAATTGAACTTGGAATATTCAAGGAAGGAATTGTTCAATGAAATCAAAAAATAGCAAATTCCACAAGATTAACCACCAAGTGCATACAGCAACCCATTTGATCTTGCAGTATATTTACTTAATTAATTCAGCTTGACTTGTTTTATTTCAGATGGGATGGATGCACAGTTGTTCTATCTAAACCGTTGCAGACATGGATCCAGTGGGCCCCTGGTCAGCATACGCCCCGTATAATCGACTAGCAGGAGTTCAAGCCACAACAGCAACGACTGAACTCCATCACCATTTATCCTCGGGAAGTACAACCGGAACGTCCTCTACGACAACAGCCCAATTATTGCCAGGAAGCTTTCTCACTCCGCCCCCTGTCGGCTATGAAACAGTCTTCAGTCCGCTCTTTCATCCCCCGGGAACTAAACCAACAGCTCATTATGTTACCCAAGTCGCTCAACGGCAAGCGGCTGCCAAGCAAGCGACAGAAGGTGAATTTCACCAGCCACAAGCATTTTTCGAACAGGGCACGCCAGCCTGGCAACAAAACAGCCCTTTCGGAATCCTTCCTCATGAAGTTGTCTCTACGACAACTGCCAAAACTGCAACCTATGAGAACTTTAATGCACATTTTGCAGCGGCACAAACTTTAAATCATCTTAATACCCAGTTGGTGGCAGCCAGTGTGAATAAAAGTGTAGCAACACGAGCACAAAGCCCACAAGTGACCAATGCCTCCAGTAAATCCGCAAATAATTCAAACTTTTTCCAGGCCAGTGCAACATTTCCTTCTGACTCAACTCTCGCTAACAACAGTAAAGTGTTTCCGAGCAATTCAAATGTATCTTGTATAGTGACATCTCCTACGAACCCGCGAGTGCTACCCTCAAGGACTACTTTTACAAACACTAACCGAATTTCAGTTGTGGAGAAACCATACGTACCTCCAGTAACAAAACAGACTGCTATACCTCAAATACAAACATCCGTACTGCAAATTCAAACAAAAGCCCAAACCAAAATTTACTCCGAATTGACCAATCAGCAAGAGAGGATCCAACATCAAGCCCGTAATCAAGATGAAAGTCAAAGTCAGTCGTCACCAATTAGTTTTTCTGTAATGGATGTCTCTGGAAGACTGAATTACACAGGAAGTAATTCATCTGCCAAGAGAACTCCGCAATTTCAACATTCAAATTATAGGCACTACCAGCAGGGTGCTAATCCTGAACAAGCCGAATTTCAAAGGCCAAAAAGTGGGTCGTCAGATTATAATTCGAATGGTCCCGATTGTAGCGTAGTGGTTCCAAGAAGACCAAGTCCTTTGCAAGCGCACTCCCAGGCGTCCCCCTTAGGACATGCTCCTTCGCCTGCCTATCCGATGTATAATAGTCCTATGAATTCGATTTCTTCACCACAACAAAATACTAGTAATCAGGTAAGTCTTTGCTTCTTAACTTATATTGTAGTTATCTTTAGTACATATTTTTCTTGTTACTCGCAGATAGAAATAATTATATAGAAAATTAAAATTTCCAACTCTTTTATAAAATCTCAATATGATACACATTCGTGTGTAATACACAGCTCACTTTTAAGAGTATAATTTTGGGAAAAATTAATATTTGTATATTCATTTATGTATTTTCTAGTAAATAGGTAAATACTATTTAACATTTGACTCGTGAAACAGCAGTTGCACACTTTCAGAATGTGCCACATGCATGAAACTGCAAAAAAAAAAAGCAGAAAACGATCCTGGGACTGCACTGCAATTTTTAGAACTTTAGCAGAGTATAGTTCAAGAATTTATGCAATGTCAATGGCTTTTATAAACATATTAAACATTTCAAACTTGAATATAATGAAATATCTTTTACCACCATTATAGGTTACCCCACCCTCACCCCTAGATGTTACAGTGCCTCGTCCGAGTGCCCAAGCAACCGGTTCAATTGCCTACCCTTCAGTAATAACCAGGGCTTTAAATGCGACAGAAAAATCTTACAATAACACCCAACAACAACAAAATCAAAACTGTTGGGATGACAGGCAAAACCAACAAACACAGCAAAGAAAATTCCAAAGTCCGCAGAACAACAATAATTACACTTCCAACACTAATAGCAATGTTGAATTAACTCAAAGAACTGATGGTATCCAACTGCGGCAAGCTTACTTTGATGGTCATCAAGTTACATTACAAGATTTGTCTAGCTGCAGGGGTGATCCAATGACGATAGTGAAAAACTTGCAACAGCAACAACAAACTTGTTTAGTGCAACAACCGGAAATCAAGCAAGAAATCAAAACCGTGCCAAACAAGAGGCGAAAAAGCACCAATGAAAAAGTTGCAACGCCTCCTAATGATACCACTTCCAACCAATCGGTGGAATGGCGTATCCCACCTCCGGCACATACATCCACGGCCAACCAGCAGCAACAAAATGGAACTTACTTTGATTTTGATCGTTGGAACCTTCCACCCCCGCCAACAAAAATTTTCAGTCCACAGGGCATTCACCAACAACATCAAGGTCTCATGGTTCCACATCCACATTCGCATCACCCGCCGCCCCCCCTGCCATATTTTCCGCCATTTTTAGCACCTCATCCCCCCGAATTTACAGAACTTCAAACCATCAATAATGTCAACTACACCGATCAAGTGCCCCAGCAAGTGCAAAGTCAGTATAGTCAACAGTCTATGCAAGAAGAGCAACCAAAAGTTGTAGTGCCTAATATTGAGGAAGAGTTGAACTTCTTGTCACATACACCATCTGTACCTAAAACGAACTCGAACCAGATTACTGCAAATACAAACCGACCTGCGCCGATCGTCCCCAATAAAGCTGTTAATAAAAGTTCTGGTCCAGGTGCTGGGTTTATGAATAGTTACCTTAAATTTTTGCAAGGGGAAAGAGACAGCTCACCTCCTCCGCCTTCCAGAGGTGGAAACAGAAAACACTCAACTTGGAATAGACAAACGAACAATATTAATAACATGAATAATAACATGCATAACCCTAATAGCGTCAATACCATTAACAATGTTAGTAATTTGAACAATAGCAATAACATTCATGCTAACATTGGGAATAATGGTAATAATGTAAATGTTAATAATGTTCACAACATTAATAATACCAATAACTCGAATAAGTTATTCCATGGTAATGAAAGTTTGAATTCTAATTTGAAATCAGAAACTAATGGTAGAGTGCCTACCGTTCGGCCTCCCATTGTTCATCAAAGGTTATCCACCCATGGTGATCCTCAGGACGATCCTCGATATTTTCCTTTACCTAAGGAGAGAAAAAAGAATTGTTTCGATAGCTCAGATGATGGAATCAGTTCCGATGACGATTTATTTCCGAAAAAATCCTCCATCCCACAGGTTCACGAAAAGCCTAAAGAAAAGAAAAACACAACTAACAAAAAAGGAAGGCCTTGCAAACCAGGTGGCCCTACGGAACGAAAAAGAGCGAAACATGGGACCACTAGTTCTACCGTACAGCAAAAGGGTGGTGAAAATGTTTTGGATTCATTACCAGTTCAAAGGCGAGAATCCACTAAACGTGCTGCAAAGGAGAAAATGAACTTGAAGCTTCTGGACAAGCTTGATGACGAATTTGGGGAGACGCCTGAGTTTGTGGATTCCGATTCAGATCCGGCTTGGACCCCGCAAGCGAAAGAAGATGCTGATGATGATATTATACCAGTTATTAGTAAGAAGAAAGGAAAATCTAAACAAGGTAGGTTTTCGTCAAAGTTAGTTTATTTGAGTTTAACCATAGTTCCCTTATTACCTATGGGCAGCGTGTTTACATAGAACTAATACCATTTTGGTTTAAACAAAAAAAAATTTTCAGGGATTGTAAAAAAAAAAGGTTTTCTTCACTGGAGAAATTTATGTTATTTTACTTGTTCTTCCTTTCACTGTATTATTTGTTGCTTCTAAGTGATCTATATTAATTAATTAATTGATAACTTTGTAGTTCATGGTGTGTTATAGAACTTCTCATTATGGCTGTTCTTTAATTATTCAAAAGTGATGAAACTTGATCTCATTTACAATTATTAATACCATTAAATATGGTGTAATATAATATGCTTCAAGAGTATTCACTCCCACAAATCTGTTTACATGTATGTAAAATACTGCAGGATGAGCAATTGAAAACAGTAAATTTAAGAGAGTGTGTCGGGCAACAGTCGCCTGTTCCGAACCCTTAATTGAATGAGGAACAAGTGATTGTTGTCTATCGTGTTCTCCTTAATTTACTGTTTTCGTTGGCACACCCAGTACTAATAATCATCAAGGTAGAGTACATATGATCTAACTAATAAGATAATATTTATTATTTCTATTTTATATCAGGAACAGTATCCAAGAAAAAGAAAAATCTCATCACCGCCGCAATACAAGGAGCAGGAATAGGAGAGTCTGATGGTTATTCCAGCGATGCAATTAACCATCCGAAGAAGCGTTCTAAACAAAAACAATCTCACCCTGCACCTACTTTAGAAGACAACATTACTGCCTCTTTGCAACATAACAGTGCCATACCAGAAGATAGTCTCTTTAAGGTGAGCATGTCTGCATGACATCGTTATAAATAAAATCATATTTAGAAAAAGAAGTTCAAGTTTATTGAATGTAAAGTTGAAGTAATTTTTGTTTCAAACCATACGCAGTCACACAAGACAAGGGAAAAATATCAGGTATAACGTTGTATCAACAACTCATATATTAACATAATAATTTAGACAATAATGTTTAAACAATCGAATTAAACATAATATCTAAGTGTTGTAAAAGTATAATTCAATTTACAGATAGGTGACTTCGTAGTAATAAAGTCAGAACTAAATCAACAGTGGCCTGCCATTTGGAAAGTTGATGGGAAAAATTTGCTGCAAAAATATGAGCCTATGGTTCAAACTGGCCAGACCTTTTACAAGAATATATCTACTGTAAGTAATTTTGTTACCATCCGTTTTACGAATTGTGTGTATAAACATTATTTCTTCATAAATTTTTTAGTACACTTCATGGACTGCAGAAAGCAAAAAGCAGTACATCACAGTGCCTGTTAAATACAAATCCCAAGGTCATTTGGAGACGATAGTGGAATTTCTGCGTCACGAAATGACCTACATCAACAACGAATTCATGGAAAACATCATGAAGCAGCACGAAGGCTACCAAGACAATTTCGAAGTTTATATCCAAACCCTCATTTCCCAAGCTCTAGACAGCAATTTTCTCACCGAAATTTTCCAAGAACAGGACGAATATTTCTTGTCGAACGTAAAAACAATAGATGACATAACAGCAGCAAAGGCAATTAAGTTGTTAAGCTTGTTGCGGTGGCCCCAACCCGTCCAGATGGTTCTCTCAACTTGGCCTTGTTTTAATGTATGCGACTTGAGTGCGTCTGATTTACATGGTCGCATGTGCGTGGCATGTACACTACCAGGAGTAGGAGTGAGAGTGCTGATGTACGGGCAACCTTATAATCATACCACTCTGGAAGGGTGTCAACCTAATCCTCAGGCTGTTAGTGAAAAGGTATATATTTCATAATTATTTGCTCTTGTAATTATTTGTTACTGTCATAAAATGTAAATTTAAATAATCCGTTTATTAAAATACATTTTTGTTGTTCTTTGTTCGCAGGACCTTTTAATGTGTCGGATATGTGCAAACAAGATAGAGCTGTTTAATAAAATAGCACATCAGAAATATCTCATGTATATAGAGTGTGCAAAGAAAGTGCAAGAAAAGAGAACGTCGGACCCAATAAAGGATACTACTTGTATTTTAAATGAACTTCTTGCGGACGAGCAGTGGCTTAGTAGGGTAAGTTTATGCCGTGCTATTAAATTAATGGCTTAATAAAATTAAATTAATTATGTCTTATTTTTAGTTATTTTACGATGTAAGGTGCTCCTGGGCGGAGGTTGACGGCCTTCAACATAACTATCAACTTAAGAATCAGTAGAAACGGTGGCGATGGTGCACAGTGATTTTGAGAACTAAAAAAATGTGTATTATACTCTGTGAACTTTACTACTATTGTAGAGAAATTTTTTTTAGAAATCCAAACCATATTTTCAAAATTTTAAATGTATGATAGATTATATTTGAAATTTGTAAATAGAAGTGATACCGGCAGCGATTAAGTACTATTTTTTTTCAATGAATATAATATAAATATTCCTGTTATGTTACATATACTGTTAAATAGTGATTTTAATTTTTTTATTGCTATTGATACTGTATTATTATAGTTGTATATTATTTGATATTATTGTACTAAGATGAAAATATAAAAAGAAGGAATGTGCTCTAGAAAGTGATACATATTGATTTTTTGTTTTTTTGATGGATGGAGCACAGTCATATAAATGATTTCATTTTTATTGAAATAATAAAAATGCTGATTTTTTTTTAACTAATTGTTTATTTTTCTACCTCATTTCAATATTTATTTTAGGAAAAATTGGTTCATTGTTAACATATCAGGGATAATCTTTATGTGATGACCATGACTAGAACTGCGTCCTATGGTGGAATACTCATTACGAAGACAGTATAGCAGAATTAAAAGTTATTGGCAAAATAAACAACATGAAAGCCCTTGTAGAATTAGGGACTATTCATATTCACTAAAAGACAAGTGTCAATAACAAGCTGGGCTTCAGGACAGATATTTATGGCTTTTTAGGAGACAAATGGGAGACTTGTTTTTCTGTTCATAGAAACAAAACAGAATTTTTATTAGCAAGTAATTACTGTTTACATTTACTCATTCTGTAGAATGCTAGTATGTATGAATGTATATAAGTTCTTTCCAACAACGCGAGTTGATACTTCAATAATTGGTTTTTGTACGATACAGACTTAGCTAAGGATCAAAATATAGGCAACCAGACATTTATGTGTACAGAATTACCGTATGGCGACGAAAATTTTAGATTGGGCCGATCCTGTGCAGTACATTAGCCGATTCTTGAACTATCAACTCGTGTTGTTGGAAAGGACCTTATAATTTAGAATATTCACCATTTACCTACCCTATTTTACAAATAGGTAAATTGTAAATTTTTAGTAAATATAGCAACGTTTACTTTAACGATGATGGTCAATTAATTATAAGTTCCCCAATTATCTCAGATAATTTGACTATAATATATACTATTATAAGCCTCATGTTTTTTTAATATACTCCTAAGTATTTAGTAAACAGTGTTTCGAAAATGGCGCCATTAGTTCTGAGTCCGCCGCCAGACTTCCGGTGATCAGACGACACAAACACTTTTGACATTTCCGCCGTTGTCGGCTTTTTGAAGGAAGTGCGGATCAGAGTTCGCAGTTCGTGGTTTTCTCTCGCTGTTTTCTCGGTTCCGTTCATTCCCTTTTAACCAGACCCATCGCCGAGAGAACTCTTCGTTAAGGTGGATCCAGCCGAGGTTAAGCCCCTAAAACATTAGCCAAAATGCCGAGTGCGGCGAATGTCAAAATTGACAAGAGCATCTCTTCGGAAAACGCTCTCGCCGAGTCCACAGGGAACAATCAGGCGAACACGCCGATCAGGCAGGCTATTACTATTGTAGAACATAAAATTAGGAATTTGGAGAAACGAAAGGTGAGTTCTTTCAACCCTTTCATCTATTTGCAATTTGAGGTTAGGTTTGACGCACAGCCTATGTCCAGCTTTCAATTATGTACTCAGCTCTCGTCCTACTTTCCCCAATTAACGCGCTAATTTCTTCGGGGCTTTGATAAGCCTTAACGAGGATGTGATTCGAGGGGCTTCAGGCCGTAAGGCCGTGCCTACTGAGGCCGCTGTGCGGAGATGTTCCAGAAAGACTGATATCTGAATGGAAAAATACGCAAAATGGCTGATGCTTGTGATGTCTTCACATAGAGCACCAAATAAGTCGTTTGTCCTCAACTTTTTCCACGATTTTTAGCAAATGTATACTTTTTACATTACAAACTCTTTCTTTCCTATACTCTACACATTTGTGCCCTGTTTTCTATTAAAGTTTACATGTAAATGCATACACAACTTACTGCCTTGAACTAAATTGTTTTTGTATTACCCAACTTTCAGTTTCTTTTCTTAACAACTCTCTGCTCTTCGATTGCTTTATAATCTATGGCTCATTGTTGCTGACAACTACAAAAAATATCATCTTTTGCTAAATTTGAGTTTCACTTTTCAAGATAAAGTAGATGTATAACAAAATAAAAGTTGCACAGCAAATAAAATCCACTTTCCTCAATGATAAAAACACATTAGTAAACGACTTAAAACATTAAGGCAAGATATGCATACATATGTACAGGGCAAAACTTATTTGCAAATACTAACCTAACAACTATAAACAATGTACTTTTGAATAAGTATGTAATAATGAAACAAATTTTCTTACGTTCTTTACTTATAATTCACTTATCTCCGAGAAGCCAAACTTTTCTCCCCTGTGTAAAAGATTCCAAAATATTTTATTTTTTGCATACAAGTACTTTGTTACAAACATTGTTTAATCACTTAATACTTATATTCACATTATTAAAACTATCAACCAAGTATAGACCATTTTTCTGTTCAAAGGTTACTCACAAGAATAATTAGAAATTAGAGTGTGTATGACTGCTATAACAATAAATTTCCGAAACATGAGAACTTTGTATTAAATCTTACATCACTGTTTATGAACCCTTACACCATCATTTAAAATAATAAACATACCTGTAATTCTTTTGACAATTCTTTAATTTCAATTTGTTAAGTAATCGACATCATCAGAGACTCAATAAAAATTAACACAAAAATAGAAATTTCAAAATAATTCATATTCATGGTGGCTAATCTAAGACAGTCACCTTAAATTACAGCGTTATTAAGAAAGTTGGAACAGTAAATTTATCAGAAATTATTCAGCAATATTTATACTATTATATGCAGAATTGCTTTCAGAATTGAAATAAGTATATAACAAACAATTAATCTACATAATAATATTTATAGATTCTTGTGCACCTGCGCAATAGAACAAACCTATACAGGTATTTTTAAAGCTCTTTATGCACTGAGTAAATCCTGAAATTGTTATTGCTTTAAGTTTGTTAATAATGCTGCATTTCAAGGTGAACTATTCTATATATAAGTAGCTCAAGTATAGTGAACCAAGTCCATTTCTGTTTGTTTCGAAAAAATTAAAATTTTTTGTTTTTAAAGCCAATATCAATATATTTTCTTTAAGTTTAATATTAAGAAAGCTATCAACAACTTTACAAAAACTATTAATACAATTATAATTGTATCTATAAAATTACTTTCTGTCTCTTATCTTAGTAGTTACATTCAAGTTCAAAAAATTGCTATGCTCTATTCTATCTGAATTTTATTCTATTGTCTGTTTAAGCATTGTTTCAAGTATTATATTAATACAATCCTAACAAGAAAATAAATATTTTTCAGGCAAAACTAGAGTCGTACCGAGAACTGCAGGCTTCAGGAAAAGAACTCAACCAAGACCAGAAAACTGCCGTTGCTAGGTACGATGAAGTGGTGCAGACTTTGGAATTCGCTCGGGACATCTGCAAACAATTTGTGTCGCTGGCGGCATCCTCGGAAAAGGAAGCCAAGAAGTTAGCACGGAAAGAAGCAGCGGCAAAGAGTCAGGCCGAATTAGCTAAAGTGAGGGAAGTTCTGCTGGTGCAAGATGCGCTGACGCAACGAGGACAAGAGGTTATAAGGGAAGACTTCTTGGGCGGACGCAACGGAGCCCCCCTTCTGACTCCTGTGGACCTAAAGTGTTTGGATGATCTCCACGAAGCTGTGACGCCAAAACACATGTCCGGTGATCCAACGGCTTTCTCGAATCAGGTCCAAGGAGCCGCTGAGCACTTGGTTGCTGTCGTGGATGGGAAACCTAAGGAGGCTTTTGGCAGCTCTTACAGCCAAATAAAAGAGGTCATAGGAAAAATTCACTTGAGTGGATATTTGGATCAAGCTCAGGAATCTGCTTTCGAAGAGACTGTTGAGACTGAACTACCCCAAGAGGTATCGATTGTTCCGGAGCAAATCATCAACCTTGAAGTATTACCTCCCCCACAAACCCAGGATATAATGCCCCCTCCAATAGAAGCCCTCACGATAGAAAATTCGAGGCCTATTGCTCCTATCGTCGAACCGCCAACGATTGAGCCTCCACCACCACAAATTCCACCCCCCGAGCAATTGTTTTTCCAGCAGCCCCCACAGCCACCTCTACAGCAACCTCCGAGGCCGATCTCGGAGGTACTAGGAGGCAGTAAATTCTTCTTCTTACAGGACTCCGAATTAGATACACCCGACCAAATCCCTTCTCAAACTTTCACAAATCAGAATTACGTGTCTGGCCCCCCACCGCCCATTCCAATGCCTCCGCATTTCCAACCTTTCCAAGGCTCACCCCCAAACCAACCTCCTCCTGGAAACGGAGTGGGCTTGGATGAACACAGTTTGAACCAAGTAGAAGATGGTTTAAAGCAACGACAAGAGCGTGGGACTCGACCCAACAACCAAACCTTCTACCCAAATAACAACGGATACAACAGACCACGCCCTAACAGGAATGGCCCCCGGCCATCTAACAGACCAAATCAATAACAAGAAATTGATCAACAAACAGAAGAAAACTTTTTGAATGATATTAGTTTCGTTTCCTTTTGATATATTGTATAATAATTTTTAGTTTAAAAACACTGCTACAAAGAAAACCATCAGTCTACATGAAAGAGAATAACCATAAAATAACTCTATACAATTTGAAAACTGGAGGAAAAATGTACTTTAAGTAACCAATCTTTTGCTAACCAATTTTTAAGTGACTTAAGTAATGTTGCTTTAAGTAATATATCATATAGTTATATTATTTTAAGTAATACAACTTTACGAAATATTTCCTTTAAATAAAAGGCTTTATGGATATCTTCATTGAAAGATAAAAAAAATTACCAATTTAAGAATTTACCAAAACTATAATCTGGATATTATTGTTATAAATACAGATTAATTTCTCATAATAACAAGGACTTACCTCATACTCCTTGGATGTACAAGCTGCAGTCTTAGTACTAAATTTTACAACTCTCAAGTTTGTAACGTTTAGTGTTTAGACATTCTCATATTATGGAATTTACTTTTTTTTTTGTTACAAAGGTTTTGCGTTATAAACCAAGTATTATCTCTAATTGATAGCACAATGTCGGTCTGTATATACAGTTTATTTGCATTTTATTGGATCAACCATTTTTCTCTTGCGTTTTTTGTACCTTTATTATTGTATCTCGTAGACGTAGTGATATATTATTTAAATTGATTCTTATTGATTTTCTAAATTGAGGGTTTTCGGCTTATCCAAAACATTGTCACTATAAGATCAACTAGTGTAATTGGAATAATAATAAAACAAGTTCAACAACCAGATTCATTTTTTTCTTTACATTTTTCAGTCTTTGTTAAAAATGTATGAGTGCCATAATGTTATCATAAACACACATGCAAGTCATTGTTACTGGTTAAAAAATAACACTTTGTGAGCAGGAAACAATAGAGTTTTTGTTTCACGTATTTGATAACTACGCTAAATATTAATTATTGTGATAGCTTTCCAGTGAATCAATTTCGTTATCATTGCAATTATTCACTCCATTAATTTAATCTTGTTTATGTTATAAATGGTGGGGGGTATAGTGTATAATATGAGGAGACTATAATCAATAGGGGATGTCCTGGCAACTGATATTACGCCTACTTGCCTAAAATTTTCTAAACCATTTATTTGTCAAGGGATCCATAAAAACATTCGAACTTTATGTTTGGGCGACCCTAGTGAAACGTCACTGTTGACGTCTAGTCAACAAATATTATTAATTTTTGTAATTGCCGGCAGTTTGAATCTAACTGTGGTCGAGAAATTACTGTTTTTAATAACGATCTCTTTCTTGAAGGTAGCTCTTTGTTTTGTGCAATAATTTCAGTCAGAATGTCTCAGGTAATTGAATATTTTCAAAAAGTTTGTATAATTGGAGGTTAGGTATATAACTTTTCCTTTAACTTTTAGGTGAAAGTTCATGAATATAAGGTAGAAATGACCTGCGAGGGCTGCTCGGGGGCGGTGGAGAGAGTCCTTGGAAAATTACAAGGTAATATGTCTAAAACATAATTTATTTATTTATTTGTACACATAGTGAAGTTATTATCCTAACAAAAGTTGCACCGCTGATAAGTACGTGTGGTTTTGTCCATATGGAAAACTAAGGTAGAGAAGTTCAATACAAATTGAGCCAAATTACTCATTTCCCCTTGTACCTTTTCGTTAATTTAAGGTTTAGTAATTTAATTTAGAATTTTATTTTTGAAGACTTGTAAAAATACTTGATATATTTTTATTAATTGAAATGTGATTGTTTTAATTATTTTTTTGTAATGTTGAATGCTAAAGTGGCTCTTAAATAAGATATTTGTATAATGTTTTTTGTGACATTTTGTCAATACAATATACATTGATGTAATCAGGTCAAGAATAAGTCAAAGGCATAAATTAAAAGACAATACGTTCCGTTCATATCAGTCTTGCCACTAAAGGGGAAAATGTTGCGTCATATATAGTGAACGTGTTAATACTAAAAAGTGCAATGGTTATTTAAAATGATTTCCTAACTGCAACTATTTTTAGTTCAATATCACAATGGAAATGTATTTTTTTAAGCAAATACATTTTATATACAATTATTTTCTTGATTTGAACCCATTTAGTTGTTTTACTAATATAATGATATAAGTATTTCTTGTACTTCAACTATTTATTTTATTTTTAAAACACAACCAGTTTCGGGATTATATACCCATCATCAGGTGTTAAAATATTAATTATCTATGAAAATATTAAAATGTCATATTAATTAAATAATTGATGTAAATATCGGTGTGAACTCAATTAGCAACTGTTCATTTAAACAATGGATATGTTGTTTTTGTAAACGATGAATTTCCATTGCTTCCAATAAACTGAGTTTAGCTCCTTTATTTAGGTG
>JAWQRP010002740.1:0-14799 GCA_033557875.1 Quadriops clusia | reverse complement strand
TCTTTTTAAATCGCTAAACATCCCAATTGCCTATACTCTTTTTAAAAATTCTGATGGAAAAACAGTAGTTTATTGAAGGCGTTAATATCAAAATTTTATATTTTCTTTGACCTTTTGTATTTATTTATTATTTTAATTATTGGGTTTATAGATTTCAAAATTTTTCATATTTTATAATATATTATACTCCTGAAGAAGATTTAATAATTCAAGTTTATACGCTGCTCAAAGAAACGTTTCGTTATTAAAACAAAAGGTTGAGCAGCGTATAAGCTTTATTTAAAAGACCTATCAAACCTAATAATTAAAGTAATAAATAAATATATAATATTATTGCTAGTGCCTTTAGATCCAGTTATATGGCAGTTAACCATTTCGAAAAAAGAAATCAAACCCCCCTGGCTTGAAAGATTAGGAAAAACTCACGCTTTCGGTATTTTATATCAGGTAGAGAAATCAATACTGATGGCGAAGACCTCGTGATGTTGACAATGAACATAAATAGAAGGAATATTATAGATTTCTTCATACAAGACAATCGTATCACTCTAGTTGATTTCCATAGTGCAATCTTCCTTGTTTTTGATCATTACGGAACCGTTGTTGAAATGACTGCGCTTATAAAGTTAACATAAGAGAAGTTGTCGCATATTACATATTATGTAATATGCGACAACTTGTTTCTAGTAACGCAAACAGCAGTAATGGTAGAGCAACATTCAGAATAAATAGGAAAACTGATCCTAATTTCCCACATGTCCGGACGAGGAAGAAGTAAAGTGGCCTTTTTGCGCCCCAAAGAGATGAAACGTTGCATAAGCGCGCTTCAACGTTAGGGTAAAATAACTAAAGAAATCCAGAAGACGCTTCGGCGACGACGGCTGGATGATTGAAAATTGTAAGTTACGTCTCTTCTATACAAAAGAGTGTTGCCATGGCGACTGTATCTGGGACCCATCAAATTAAAGCTCTAGTGAGAAGATATGACATTATTATAACGGCACGCTTTTCTTCCCGTTACGAAGTTTAACAACTGAATTACAAAAACACCGAAAATAAATTGGGCAAACGAGCTTTGACTTGTTTAAAACGGCGAAAAATGCTTTCCGGGGATCCTTTGTTCGATATCCTTAAGCTCCTTAGGAACATTTTTAAAACTACTTTCATATTCGGAATGAATAGGATTTATAAAAATATTCCGCATATGCAGACCAGCTATTTATGTTATCTTTACTTTTATTCTTAATAATGTAGTACATATTAAATTCAAAATCGGAGTTTGCCTGTTTTGAACAGCTACGTGCCTCACGAAACAATCCAAAATTGTTGCTGTACCGTGTTTCTCTCAAAGGAAACTGACAAAGTTAGTTGTTGCCTTTTCGAGCAGAATCTAGGTCGGAGCGAGTGTAAATAAAACAACTGACGTTGAGTTAGCTTGTGCGCAAGAAAGAACGGACTAAAGCTAAATTTCTAGGTCAAGATTGCGTTTCGATCTCAACCTACTTACATAAATTAAATAAAACATCATTAAGTTTCATTTCGAACCGATTTTAAGTTACCCAACATCTTCGCGGGTCTTTCATCCATCTTCAAACTACTAATGATCTCCAATCGCGGCTTAAAATAATTCAAGTTCATCCGACGGACCTCCTTCTACGTATTAGAATATATAGTACTTCACCTATCTTAACATTTAGGCATACCCAAAAGTTAAAGAAGTTAGTATAAATATTAAAAGCATGCGAGAGGGTAAATTCCACAATCCCCCAGTTTCCTTGAAAACATAACTGCAAAAATTTCGTGTTTATCTTCTACAGACACTCCGCAAACACTCGAACGCGATAATACTTTTGTTTTGATATGCAAGCGCGCACGTTAATGACCCCGTTAAATATGCCCAATATTTTATGCATGGCAAATGCGCGCATGTGAATTCTGAATAAATTGTTCAAGCCACGGGAATATTTAATCGCCTGTGACAGTGACAAATGTTCGGCCTGTGAACGAGAACTGTGTCCACTTTACGGGTGGAGCTTCATTATTTGTAAAAGCTGGATTACAGTTTCAAATAGAAGATTTTAATTTGTTTTTTAATGTTTCAACATTTTAGCGCTTGCCACTATTAGTGATTACGTTTCACTATAAAAATACAGATGTAATATTTTATATTTATCCCAAGCGATAATTAAATAGGTAAGCCGTATTCATTTAAATAACAATGAGCAATAGCGTTTATAATAACCTAATATGCAATTATATTAGTAATAATGATATTAGTAGTAACAATAAGGGAACTCTTGCAAGACCAATTTATATCTTGTTGATATACGCAGGCTTATATGACAAGTCGTTCCATGTATACGTGCGTATTGTAAGATTCCCGCTGCTTTCAATTACAATAGTGTTATGTATATTCAAATTATTAGAATAACCTGACGACATAGGAATAAATTAGGTTGTCGTAGGTAAAGAATTTATGAAGTATGTACCTTAATGAACAAAACACGGCCTTGCTTTAGATTGTACGAGAAAAACAAACTTAATGCATACTCATTAACACATTTTAGGTACAAATTGATGTTATTGTGTTTAAATATGCACAGCAGTGTAAAAACAGGGCTATAAAAATTGTATTCCGTTGCACAATAGCTGTGAAAACTTGTGGATCACAACACTTTTCGTTTTAGCGATTTTGTAACATATTATAGGAAATGAAGCAGCTCATCTCACTTAAAAAGAAACAACACTCTTTTGCATACAACGGAATCCAGCTTATGCCAATTACCGAAATAACATCTCTAGAATTAACTTAGCTAAAGTTGTGGCCGCCTACTCGAACTCTAAAAATATCCGCATAATTCGGGGAAAGTTCGTAACTATTTAAAAACTTGGAAAACACTCTGCTGATATTCTATTTTAATCAGGTCTGAAGACAAAGGATTATTCTGTCAAACGCTCCCGCAACGAGTAAATATTTAAAGCGCTGTACAAATAGTCTACCAAAATAAACAGAAATTGATGTATACAAACAACTAAATCATAATCTAAATTTAATCGATTGTAATGCGATAGCAAACTTACATAGATGCATACAGAGGGGAATGCGAATTTAGTGCGGGGAAGAAGTATTACTGCCCTACCTGTCACACCAACAATGCATCAATAATTGAATATGCATAACAATAAAATTGCGGGCGTGCTAAGTACGACGTTTGACGAGTTACTTACTCTTGTGTTGTCGCCAAGGTTGAATCGAATCGGCAAATGCAAATAACACTTAGCAAGTTGTAGTTTGTGGGGCAATATCTGCATGCCACATTGCAAACAATAATGTCAGCAGCTGATGTTTTTCCGCAGGCAATTTACATAATCTGCTTTAAGCGAATATGGAGAGCATTGAATTATTTATAACACCAATTATAAACACGGTTTCACTAACCTTGGCATTGGGTTAGGTAAGCCTCATTTCATTATTATTAAACAGATGCGGTCTCTTTATAACAATCAACTGGGTTGTCAATGCCCGTATGATTTATTTAAAATTATTAAATTTTGAACTTAAACACAGGTTTGCATAACGCCTTATTATCCGTGCCCTGGTCTTGCAATAAAAGCTTTGTTTTAAATAAATAATTTAATTATTGTACTCGTTGCTTCTTCATTAAATAAGCATTTTAAATATGAACATCCCTTGTTGGCAACTGACGAACATGTATGTAAAATACGGAGGAATAAATCCATAAAATTATACAAATTTTCTGCATCAGCATTTAAAAGTATATGAAAAATTAATAGGCAGATTATTACGTGCGCTAAATAATTCAGCTTGCAATTACAATTTTAAATCAAACGCTATAAAAGCCGACGTATTAATATAAACGTTTACATTTTTACGCAAACATGTAACAGATAGCCGCCCAACGGTGGTTTCAATTAATTTTGCATTGAACTAGCGGCAAAACATTAATTACGTATGGTATTGGAGTCCTGGCAAGGGTGGAATCCCTTCCAACTGCTAAATGGGGCACGAAACATTATAATAAGGGTTGATGGCAGACTCCGTTCATTCCCCTTACGTCGCAATATTTGCGGAACATTTGTGTAAAGTAGAAAATCGAGCGGCTGTTATCGGGTTTTTGTTTTTATTGCCATTCCGCGGGATTTTCTCACTTTATACCAATAAAATGTTGTCGTCACAGCATCCGTTCTTCTGCACATTACGTCTGAAGCGCTTGTGGAGAGGAAGTAGAAATGACATCCTCCTTACTCACCTTTTATGTATCATATCATCGCTAGGACGCACGGGTATTCCATGCAAACTGAAACAAAGAGATGCTCTAATAAAGATTGAAAGGAGTGTGCAATGTTTATAAATTAATTAGTGACGGAAAATTGTGATACAAATTAAATTTTCCTTATAATCATGAAAACAGCTTTAATTCCACAAAAAGGCTCGTTTCCGCGAGAGGATAATTATAACGGACTTCCGAAGAAATTCTTCAGAATTTTGAATATCACAAGTTTATGGGAGAATAACAGTTTCCTTCCTAGCTAGGGATTTTATATACACAAGGAGAATTGTAGTGAGAGCCGCATAAATTAAATATCTAATATCAAAATTGATGTATATTTTTATTAAAATTTTATACGGTTCGTAATTAATTGACTGTACCGCTAAGAAGTTTAGTTTTGAGCATGCACGTACATATTTTAATCATGTAAATTTATTTGAAAAAAATTACATGTTACGGTAGTAATAGCGATGTTTTGTATA
Organism: Quadriops clusia; assembly: GCA_033557875.1. Lineage (NCBI taxonomy): Eukaryota > Metazoa > Arthropoda > Insecta > Coleoptera > Hydrophilidae > Quadriops > Quadriops clusia. The sequence goes on along the minus strand of JAWQRP010002740.1, from coordinate 10,025 downwards.
ATAGTACGTCGGCTCACGAGTGTACTGTACAATATCGCGTGTCTTATGAATGGAGCCCATTAAAATTTTAAAAGCAAATTTTGTGTTTACATGTGAAGTCGCGAGCTCTTGGCAACCAATTTATGCAAGGGAAAATAAAGGAAGTAAGACGCTGGAGCAAACAATCTAAATGGGAATGCGCGATAAATAATCTGCACGCTCGGGTTATACGAGAAAGAAGGGTCTATTTTATTTCATAATAGCTGAGGATTAGGTCTTCATTCGCTTTCGCTTATTTACACATAATTCCTTGCTGTTTTGGTAGGTATGAATACCTCAATAATACGTCGTATGCATCTATACGAAGTTAATACATAATAAAAAAAAATCAAGATAAGACTGACGTAAAAATAAACAAGTAGATTGGTTGATAAAATGAAATTATTTGATCTGGTGGATCGAGAGGTTCTAAACCGTTGTCAGGTAAACTTCGGGTAGGAGATTGGTGCATTTATCGGTTAAATACGAAATTTCGCAGCCCCAAACATTGTAATAATATAAACAAAAAATAAAGAAGTTTGCAGTGCGAAGTAACATTCGAAATGGAGGTCGGTGGACTTCGCGGTACACTTAACAAATATAAACGTTATTAAATCTATAAATAGTGGAGGTTTGACATTGAATCGGTTACTTAGATGAACGCATTAGATTAGTATAGCAGAGAAGTGTGGTGCCAAATTTTTGTCTCAAGACACTTATTATGGCGTTTTATTATAAGCATTGGTATAAGTAAAGGAAGGAGGAATTCCTTTGTTAGAATTCGTACCTACAAACCGAATTGTGGCCTCACGTGCTTGGGCACTAGATTTAGCTAGCTATTTTTTCAGATGTAAAAAGCAATATCACAGATTATCACCAGTAAAGCGTTTTTGGTGAAAGCGTCAATGGTCGCTCAATAAAATAATAAAATGTTCCTTATTCTTCTCACTTTAACACTTGGTTCTATGAAAGTTAAAACTGGAAAACAACAAGGTCATTACATTCGGTTTCACGGCTATATAGGCACTCCCACATTCGCTACTTCAGAGTTAGTAGACAGACGCCGCGAACAGAATCACAGCAATCAGAAGATAATCACCGCAATGTAGCGGTGGCCTTGACAGAATGTATATCGTGAAATTATCGATGAGCGAACAGAGTGGGATAGTTATGTAAATAGTCGCATTAGCGAGGAACTTGCATCAACTGTAAATACGTAAGAATAACTCTACGGCCAGTAATAATATTAAAATAAATCATACGCTGCACATTATATAATGCCACGCTTTTCCCATTAAAGTTATACCCACTTAGTGAAAAATTAAATCTTGTCATCTTTACCGGTAAGCAAAAGAAAAAATTGTGCAAATACGTCAAAACGACGAATTTATCCTATACCTGCACAATTAGCGGAGGCGCGCTGTTAAAAGTAGGCACTAGAATTTACCTAATATTATATATATAAGACGCCGTTTCTTTATTTATCTACCAAAGTAGATATGAGACCTGTTGACAGGAGTGAGTCTTACATATTTAATGTGGCCTACATAAAGAAAATGAGCGTAAAGCAAAATGAGAGAAAATATGCCTTACTTATTCAAATTAACAATGAACTCGTGGAATTTAAGCAGTATCATCTCGTCGCCTCGTAGTCTGGTTGTCTGCCTCGTCGAGATCAAACATATAAGTTTATTTATGTAGTATGTTGGATAGGCTAAAAATGTGTGTGGGTCGTCACTGTGTACCCACCTTATTACTATTTATAGCCTTCCCAATTCCTTGCTTGAATATTTCATTACCGGAACACGGTCCATAGAAACTTGTTTCAAAAGGAGAACTAACTCACAATGAACACAAAAAGGACGGTCCCGTGAAATCCTTAAGGACAATAACATTTCGTTAAAGGATTTATATTCCATAAAACGTTTTAATTTAATTAGATATAGTGTGTGCGTTCACTTGATTTCTAGGTGCAGTAAAAATTGCACTGGTACGATTTTACACGTATCGTGGAAAAAATGATTCAGAGTAGTAATTAATTTAAAGGGGTGTACGGCACGCAAACATGCAAACCTCAACATTCCCTAGCTTATATTTACGACCAAAATCAGCGACATAATGCTCAAGTTCCTCGTCTGGTTAGCGAGACTGACGTTAGAATATTTAGTTATGAATCACAGGCATTCATTTCCATATATTATCGCGGCATAATACCGTCTCACTCCTACTTCTACATTGTAATGCTTAAACTAACCAGTAGACCTTCCCGATTTATCGCCGAGGACGACCGATGGCTATTTATCACAACTCTGTTTTTTCATTCCGATAAATCAACGCGATCGTTGCTCGCAGTACATTCCTGTCTGCTACAATATCGATGTACGAATTATGTTACCGTCGACATCGAGTGTACTTTAACCCAATTTGTTTCCTTTATAGGCATTCTAACCCTCGGCCTCACGCTAAGGGCTATGTAAAAAACATAAATCATAACATCTTATGGTTATTTAACTCGTGGTTTTTGTTGAATAATTTCAAGTAGAATTCTTCTGATAATTCCAGTTAAGAACAGGTACACGTAGGTAGGTATGTAAAGTCCTAACTTAACTGATCATTGCTCACGGAGGACTAATCCAATATTGTTACGCATGCGAAACTCTTGCTAATGTAATTAATATGTGATGTAAATGGATTGCTATGTCAATAATCAAGATTGATGGATCGGAAGAAAGTAAACATGATGCATCAGACTACGACTATAAATTAAGAACTTATACATTACCCTTCGGTCGCGCATAATATTACACTTATCGAATCCATGCCATGTTACAATTTTTACATTGTTAACGCTTTGACTATCAACGCCTTTTACGCTAGTCACTACTAAGACCCCGAGCATTTTAAAGGTTAAAATTAAAAAGTTTCTACATTTAGAGTTGTGTTAAATTACCATATATACTTAAATAAACTTTTCAAGCATGACCATTCAAATCAAAAATCTGATTATGTAAAGTGAAAATATATGAAAAATATGTATGACTTCCTAGATTTTTCAATGTTTGTATAATAAATAAACAATGATTGACATCGTTCAATGTTTAAATTGGAAAACGTTTTCGTCTGGGATGTTGGACACATTCCTAATGAGCGCTTTTACTTTTTCGTTTTTTTTCAGGGTATTATTTTGGCAACAATCAATGTAAAAACGTTTTTAAAAATTCAACTGCCACAAATGTGTTAATCCTTTCCTATATTAAACCATATCTTTTCCTTTTCTACCTTGAATCTTTCTTCTGCATTCACAAACAAAATGTCAATGCATATAACAGAAATATAAATACCAATAGTTGTGTATACAGAATCCACAAATTTACACATCTGTAACGAAAATTTCAAAAAGTTTTAGTACTGAATTATAAAACTACTTCAGTGATATTGTGGCTTTATGTAGGCATGTATAGTTGTTTATGTATTGTACGGTAATGCACAAATTAAATGAAAAATTAGAACACGTTCTGAACGTCATTGTCGCTTGTATTTGCTCTAAGTGAGCGATTAGAACGTATTTTAACGTTTCATTTATAGTGTTCATGTGTGTACATAGATATGTAATATATGTTTCAAAAACACGCCATTTTCGTTTTAAAATCGCCTTACGGACGGCATTCGTCACCGGGCCCCCAGGATTGGTTTCTCCTTAAAGGCCCCACACACGATCAGTTAAACTGCAAAGTTTAATTGTCGCGATAAACTGCGCGAACTATGCTTGTATGTCATAAACACTCGTTAGTACAGTTTTTGAAAACGCATTAGGGTAATACACAGTGCGGCAATTAAATTCCGGGTCTGATCCTATATATCCGCAACCAGAAGCGACATCTACCAATATCGTATTGTGGAGGTATGAAGATAGGATACGCGATTCATGCAAATAAGGGTCTTATCAAAAAGGAAATTCGCCAGCGCCAGATGTTCTTCAAAAAGCTGGAAAATATTTCCCAGAGGTCAAGCGGTAGGCGAACAATAGGAGGTACACAAAGAATTACGCCGACAAGGGTCCTATTCACAAAAACATCTCGACAACGCCCAAATAGTAAAGTGGTTTAGCCAAGGTCGCTCTAATTGTTCGAGATGCTTGGCAGATGTGCCAATAGAAGCTACAGTAGTACCAAAGTTCGATAGTTAAAAAAATCAAAGCCCCAAGGAGTCAGAGAGGGGTGAGCCGCGTGGAGAGAGCAACCCTGATGGGGTGAGATACAAGCGGTCAGTCTTTAACGGGTGAGTCAGAGGGTTGGTCATTAGCAGCCTTCTGGCGGGACAGTCAGTGATGAAGAGAGAGTGGAGACGGGCAGTCATTGAGAGAAGCTCAATAGGATCAGAGTCACTAGGGGGTAGCCCCAGATGACAATATCAGAGCGTTAGTTGGTGAAGAGTGTCTGTGGGAGGCAGTCCAGACGGTCGATGAGCGTTGGGTCAGTTCAGAGTGAAAAGTTTTGTGGGGTTGAGTTCATTTTGATCAATTGTTTAGTGCCTTTGGGAATATCTTCAACACCATTCTTCGGGGAACTTTTGGATTCGTTGGCTGCCGTCTTCAGACGTGGAGGTCAATACAGGCTAAGGATATTTGTTTTCTTTTTTCTTTACTTTTATTCAATTCCCTAGTTAGAGAGTAGTTTGTCGCTGATTTGGTGGGTGTCTTCATTAGTTATGCATTTGATCCGCTCGTTATCTTCACGAGTTGTGCGTTAGTTTTGTTTGGTTGGTTTCGATGAATGCCGCCAGGTGGCAATAGGGGGAGGGTAATTCCGTTTGTCTCTCTCTCTCCCTCTCTCTCACATACACACACACACAAATCAATTATGGTCGACCAATTAACATAACAAGTCAATTTAATCAATAACATTTTGCAATATCAAAGTTTGGGCCCAATCAATTCCGTGTATAATTACATCACGACAAAGGTAGAGAAATTAAACACACGATAGAGAACGTAGCGCCCTTGCATCAATAAAAATCAAAGGTAACACCAGTTTAATAAGAATTTCAAGGTATCTCGTTCTCATGGTCATTATTAGGTAAACTGCAGTTCAATAAACAATTAATAATTCCTTCTTACTCACCAAGATCATTCAATTAAACCAAATTCAGGGTAAATCAATCAACAATCAAATGATTTATGTTATGATAAAAGTTTTCTTACATTTTATAGTTTAATTGTGTACTTAATTGAAGTGATTACTTTTCAGCTAATTTCGTATTATGTTTTTGGTGAGGTGCCAGTGTGGTTTTATTGTCGCGTAGTCTGTTTCGTTTCGGGATTGAGTGTTGCTTTTTCCTTTTCTTTGGGTCGCGGACTGAGCCCACACAGTGGGGATGGGTTATTAGCGACCACAGACAGTGGCTTTGTTCACCCGTTCGTCCAATTTTGTGTTCATCAGTGGGGCGTTACTAGGGAGCCCCTGGTTTGTGGACCTCTCTCAGAGAGAAAGCAGATCATGTTGTCGGGTAATGTAATAACATCCTGGTGGGTCGGTTCTAGATTCCTGTTTTCCACTTTTGTTTACCTAAACACTTAACCTCGGGATGTCGCAGGCTGCGTTGCTTTGGAACTGCGTTTGTGCCGAGCCATTTAAATGTTGCCACCTAGCTTACTCGCAGTTTGCGTTTAGGCCGTATGGAGATTCCGATGATGAGGTGACGATCATTGAAGGCTTTGTCGGAGATCAATTCTTATCTTGAGCTTTTAAAGTTCGGATCTGTAGATTATTTTACCACTGAGGGTCTCTGCGCCACGTCAGCTTGTGGGGCGCTGAGTCACAACATTCGCGTTCTTGCCGTGTTGCATTTTATCATAAAGTTTCAAAGTTAAAGAATGAAGAGGGCTTTCTTAGTAACAGAACTTACCAAAATATTAAAATTATTAAATCATTCCAATAACTGAGTTAAAAGCAAACAGTTAAAATCACACAAATCTCAAACACACACAGACGCACGAAAGACTTGACATTTCAATTGATTTCATTCTTCATTCAATTTTCGCTTTGTTTACTCTCAATAACAGTTCTCACCTTAATGGCGTTAATTTTCTTTGACGTGACTTTTGCCTACGAATTCTGGGATGCTACGAAAACAACGAGAAAGGGTTCCTACCAAATGCTAAACGATCACAGGTAATTTTGGCCAAATAGAGTTTTGGGTTGATTTGAATCTCCCGCATATTTCCTTAATCCTGGATTTTCAATTTAAATTAAGATTCTTTAGATTCTCATCATCGATCTTCGATCTCAGTAGACCCCCCCCCATAAGTCACAGTATGTTATTTTGAATCTTGGACTCTTGTGAACATACCCTGAAAGATTTATTAAAATCGGTTGACATATCTTAGTTTTATAACATTTCATTCATTAGTTCAATTTATTATGCGTCGGAATACAATCATGGAACAACGCGCTGATATTAAATTTCACGCAAAACTTGGCACAACACCCTCAGAAACGTTCAAAATGATGCAAAAAATTTCAGTATGACTCCAAAACAAAACGTCAAAGTGCCGAATGTAAGTCGCAAGCATCACCTCAAGCCAAAAAAACTCGAAAAGTTCCTTCAAAAATCAAGACAAAGTTAATTGTTTTCTTCAATGGCAAGGCCATCATCCACCGCGAGTTTGTCCGAGCTGGTCAAACAGTTACTGTTGCCATCTATTTGGCAGATTTACAACGTTTGTTGGGCAGAATTCGTCGAATTCGACAAGAATATCGCGATCCTGACGACTGGTGTCTGTTACACGATAGTGCACCTAGTCACACGTCTTTAATTGTTCGTCAATTTTTGGCACGAAATCGAATCTGAGTGTTGAATCATTCACCGTATTCACCTGATTTAGCGCCTTGTGACTTCTCACTATTCCCAAAAATGAAAAAGAAGTTGAAAAGACGCGTTTTTCATGACATTGAGACCATCCAAAGAGCGTCGACGCACGCCTTGGAGAGAATACTGAAAAATGAGCTCGAGGGGGCATTTGAATCACTATTGAGTCGCTGTAGAAATTCTATTGAATCATGAGGAGAATACTTTGAACAAAGAAAACGAGAGATTTGAAAAAAATTATTTCGTTTCATTTTTATAGCTTCAGTCCCGGAATTTAATTGCCGCACTGTGTATAGCCTATTATTATCTGGGGAACAATTATTGGCCACTTGCAGAATTTCTTAAATAGGAAGAAAGATAGATATAAAAGCTGATTCACATTAGATAATTAATTAATTCACTCGCTAATGTGAATCACTTTTTGATATCTATAATTCTTCCTAATTAAGGAAATCTACAAGTGGCCAATAACCGTTCCTATGCCAAAAATTGGCTGGATTACCCTACTACGATAAACTATGAAGCTTGAAGTTCTTTTATAGTGATAGACATAGAAAGGGGGCTGATTATGAAGCAGTCATTCATTTTTCGTTTTCGTCAATGAATAGAGAGGTCGTCTTCCTTTTATAGCACATTTTGAATCTCCAGCTCTGAACTGTTCCAATCTGCCATCGAAACTGAGCAAAATAACTGAACAAACGAAAGCAAAACTGTCGTGGCCTACACTCGATCGGGTCTGAAATCGTATAGTTAAACCGATAGTTTGGCAGTAATGTCAAACTACGGAGAATACCCGATCGGGTGTGGGGCCCTTTACAAACGAAATTCGTCACTGGTCTCTAATGCTAAATGTACACACGGCTATCCAGTAGTTAAAGGAAGTAACTAAGGCAAGTTTCTAAAAAGCTAATTTACACGAGAATAGTGGTTAAAGCAAGTACTAAATTTAGTACTTCTGCCACTATCGCTTTTAGTAAATTCGGTTTTAGTTACTTGCTTTAGTTAGTGGCCGTGTGTAAATCGGGTCTAAAGGATCAACCCCAACGCTAAGCTTTCTACATTTTTTGCCGCCTGCGTGAAAAATATTAAATAATATTAAATGTAGTAATACATTATTAGGACCAATTAAAAACATCATTGCCGTCCAAGGATTTGCCATAAATAAATGAGTGCCGTTCATTGACACCCAGAACATTAATAATGCACAAAGAAAATGAATTATGTGAAATACCACCGATGTTTATAAAATAGTGGAAATAACTCGATTAAACTCCCGACTAACGGATACCAGTAGCTAAGGCAATTCACATCATTGTCTCATCTAAATGATGCCGAGAAGATTAGCAGAACATTAGCAGAAAGGGCAAGGCATTCCAAATCGCCGATCCGTAATCCACAGGTGCAAATTTACCTTGAAGTTATTTAATTTGCTGTTACCTTGATATATCGCGAGAATGCCTGTGCTTGCCGTCGTAAATAACTTCTGACGGCAGGTTTTATTTACTTCGGCCAAAGTCGGTGCCGTGCGAACAAGGCCTCTCCGAGTAGTTGAGTTTATTTTTCATTGTTCGCTCTTTGGTAACTTATTACATACATGTAGGTTTTCATTTCCTAAATGTACTAGATAATAAAAATGATCTACATCGCACAAGTAATTAAGGAATGTTGTAGTTTTTCAGTTTTATAATTGACACTTGATTATGTCATAATAAGTTTATATCAATCCCCGAAGAATTTCCAAATGGCCTACTTCGGTGTGCTATCATGTTAAGTACATAAGACGGTTTCACTTTTACAGGAATAAAATAAATATAAATTATTATTTTATTTATCAAAGCGTGCTCTTCCAGGTATCCAGGAAAATTTAAGTTCTTTACTTAACGTTTTTAAGTGCAACAATAAATAATGTTAGATATATTTTGTATCTACTAATTTACGAAGCTCAGAATGGTTTTCACTTCAAAGACCTAAAATTGCACAATTACAATAAACACCCTTTTGCCTCTAAAAAGGAAAGATTTAGTAAGTAAATCTTCCAGTTCGGCGGAGAGAACGCGACAAGATCGAGTTACGTCCGTTATCTGCGTTCCGTTTTCATCTCGCAAAGGTTGGCGGCCGTGTCAAGAACAGGCGGCGGTTTTATTGCATAAAATCAAATGTAAATTGAAAGCAATGAAAAGTTCAAGGTTGGGCGTGGAATACACGGTAAAATTGCTTTTTTCAATATCGCCGACGTCCAATTATTAGCGCTAATGTTTACGAAAATTCAATGTTTCCGATTGTTATGTCAAGGATGAAATCTAAACATTTCGCTTTGCGTTACCGCTATTACCGCGTGGTTTGTAGGTCAGTGATTGCGTTCGCGAGAGAAAGTTGCTTGTAATTAATTCGTCAGTCGGTATTTTTAGATATTTAGGGCGCCGTAATAGGTTTTACCGTAAGATGGTTTTTCGGGAGTAAGTATTACACACGTTATACGCATGTTCTCGGGAATAACTTTTGTAGATACAGCCCTTATAGCTTCATAAAAGAGCCGGGAGATCTAAACAATACAATTTGAATATTAACAAATTATATTGATTAATGATATAAGTTGGTACAGATCGTGTGTATGTAGAAAATGAAATGAGCAAAACAGCAAGTGCAAATATATCATTTTTGTAATAATAAAAATATAGTTGTTACTTGGTGAAATACAAAATTTTGTGATGTTATTTCACAATGTTGACCACCTGTCAGGCATTCTGAACAACTGTACCATTGCATACTAATGGTAATCTCAAAAGTTTGCTAAGTGGGCGCAAACTGTTCAATGATGAAACTAAATTCTGCGCGGAGTCCTATTTTGCATATCTGAAGGAAAATATCTACGATAGGACTAAAGCCTCGGGCCTAAGATAGACTGTATTGAAATATAAAATGATTATCAACAAATGAAACCGGTCTTTAATGGGTAAGCTACCTAATTATCATGCCGCCCTCATACGTTCTTTGTATATGTATTGTGAAGGTATTGAAGGGGCCAGCTTATTTAACAGAACTACGACCCTTATCAGATTAAATATTGGGGTTGAGATTTAATAAGAAAGAACCAGCAGATGAATACTCTGACTTCATAGTAGTCGCCGCGCCAGATGTCA
>JAWQRP010002739.1:0-14802 GCA_033557875.1 Quadriops clusia | reverse complement strand
CTTACACACAATTTGATCAAATCTGTAAAATTACATAAAATTTGTAAACTTACAGTATTTTGGTAATTATTTACATGACAGGCAATGTAATTTTACACCTATTTCTTTCAGTGCTCTATGACATTTCGTTACCGCGCAAGCACACATAATTTTTAAAAATACATAGTGGTCAAGGTGTTTTTATTATGAATTCAAATTCCCGGAATGATTATGCGCACAACGATACCAATATTGCAGTAAAAAATCTTGATTTATGGATTTTTTTATTTTATGGACGATGTCCACTTATCTGCCACGCACGCATCTCTAGTTACTTTGTTTTCAGTCACTCAGGCCAGTAGTTTTATTAGATGTGATAATAATTGAAAAAAAATCTAAACATATGATAGTTAGTATGTACATTCAATTTCATATTAACTGTCACTCGTTTACTTCCATTTTCTGTAATAAATAAAATAATATTAATATAAAACATCACAATTAAAATAAGAATTTTTTAAATGATATTATAGCCTTCTTTCATGAAGCAGTCCCAATCAGTTCCAAACAGCCTTGAACAGTTAGCAATCAATGGTGTTTAGAGAAATTTTGCGACCTTGAATGCTATTGGCCACTATTTGCTGGCAACTGTTCCGGACAGCTTCATGGAACACGACTAATGAGTACTACACCACAGATTGACTGTTAACTGTGCTAGAAAGACAGCGTTCGCCAAACAAAATTTGTAACATTTATTATGGAAATAAGATGTACGTAGTAAACAGTTGCTTATAAAACCTATTGAACGTGAAATAAAAATAAATGAAAGAATTTACCTGTTAATAAATACCTTGCACCTTTTACACAATATTGTAATTATTGATAAGCAAAAGAGCGTTTGTCATTCCAGAGGCATGACTTTAGTATTTACTATTTATTTAACAACAACCTGATTAGGCATAATAAACCAATTGAACGCCAAAAATTAGGATCACAAGTTCTGGGGGAGTCTACTAAACACGGAGTCCCAGTTCTACATCGTTCGTGGACGATGAGTAGTTAATATTTTTTCCCAATAAAAAAAGGAGCGCCCTTGCTGGGATTCAAACCATAAACCCCTTGCACCAAACGCCAGAGCCTTAGCAATTAGACCATCACGACAACAAGCATGTGTTAATATTAGGTGACATATGAGTAAATGTCTAAAAGATAAATCTACTATCATGGGTGACTGAAAAAAAATGCAACTATATAAATGTGTGCATGGCCATTAAGTGGACATAGTCCATAAAATAAAAAAATCCATAATTTAAGTTTTTTTGCTGCAATATTGGTATCGTTGTACGCACAATCATTTTGGGGATTAGAATTAATAATATAAGCACCTTGAAAATAATGTATTTTTAACGAAATATAGAAATCAAATAACAAATAAAAAATCATGACTCATTGTTGAGTTCGCCCTTATGATCGGCAACACCTCAATGTGCAGCCAATCTTGCAAAATCAATGATAGTTTTATAATTCTTCGCATAAAATCATCCTAGAACCATTGTCATATCAAGAGCAATGAAATCACTGTTGACCGGTATCATCGAGATTATAGTTAATTTACCCATCACTTAAAAATTTGTTCTGTTCGATTACAAAATAAGACCAAGAAATCAAAAACATGTTCCATTGATTTAAAATACCCACTTGCATTTGTATATGAATTTTAGGAACTGGGAAGATAGAACAACTGTTAGAGTTGCAAGGAAACGATTATGTATGTTCCTTAGCTTGGATTCAAGAAGGTGATTATTTAGCAGTAGGAACTACAACTGGAACTGTTGAATTATGGGATTGTGCTCAGGCAAAGAGATTGAGGGTCATGGAAGGCCATTCCGCTAGGGTTGGCTCCTTGGCATGGAATTCTTACATAGTAAGCAGTGGATGTCGCAGTGGTCAAATAATCCATCACGATGTTAGACAAAGGGAGCACATTACTTCAACTTTATCGGGACACACACAAGAAGTCTGTGGATTAAAATGGTCAACTGATGGGAGGTACCTGGCTAGTGGAGGCAATGATAACGTATTAAATATTTGGCAGGCAGTAGCATCTGGTCATCATTCTCAGACTACTCCATTGCATACTCTCACTGCACATCAAGCAGCTGTAAAAGCTTTAGCTTGGTGTCCTTGGCAGCCGCATATATTAGCTAGTGGTGGAGGTACTGCTGATAGGCACATTAGATTTTGGAACTGCAACTCAGGTAACATCCACAAACCTAACTGCAAGATTTTTTTATTTCTCTATTAATTAACTTTTTAGGAGCCTGTATAAATGCAGTAGATACCAAATCTCAAGTATGTGCCCTTTTATGGTCTACAAATTATAAGGAATTGCTATCTGGGCACGGATTTGCAAACAACCAACTTATAATATGGAAATATCCGTCAATGACTAAAGTTGCTGAATTAACTGGGCACACCGCTCGTGTTTTGCATTTGGCCATGTCTCCAGATGGAAGTACCGTTTTATCAGCGGGAGCTGATGAAACATTACGTTTATGGAAATGTTTTACAAAGAACGTTGCAAAGACAAAGGACAAGAAACCTGCAAAAACTGGACAACCAAGCATGTTGAAACAATGCATAAGATAATATGCATACTTTATTTAGTGTATTAATTATTGACTTTTCTTGACATGTTTAAGACTGTATTTCGAATTAAAAAGTAATAAACCTTGTTTTTCTAATTTTACATGTGTTAGCATATAATTTGTTTTATACTATCTGTGGTATTGTGTACTTTATGCTTCGTCTGTAAGTGTTTGTAATCTATGAATGTGACAAATTATTTTCTTTAATAAAATTACACTTTCATTTTTGCATTTACTTTTATCTTCATAACGAATATCACTAACTTATGAAAAACCTTTTTTTATAATCAACATAAAAATCATATATATTTTACCTGCAATGTGAGGGTATTTATTACTATAAAGAAAAATGGTAGGGGAAAAAAAAAGGTTCCTTTCCTATAAAATTAAATTACTTACCTTCAATGCACCCTACCATTTTTATGCAATTAAGAAATTTAGATCTGGATATATTTTTATTATGTAAGAAAATTACTTAAAATTTGAAATTATTAGTGGTCAACAATTTGGACAAAATTTTAAATTCCCGCAATAACATTTTACATTACCATTTTCTTTTAAAAATAGAAATTTTCCGTTAGTATGCCAGCAAATAAAGAGATTGAAATTTTATTTGAAGAAAAAGAGCAAGATAAAACATTAACTTCTAACGGCATTCATGCAAAAATGAAAAGAATAATATTATATTTCATTCAATAATACACATGTAATAACTCATCTTGTGTTTGTATTGTATTATTCTGTTGAATTCCACTAAGAGAAATTGAAATTTGTTGTATGACATTATTGTTACAATACCGTAATTCATTTTTTTTCTTTAGAGAATTTGTCAATGTCAACATAATACATTAATTACTGGGGTACGGCGTTCCATGGGAGGTTACTACTTTAGAATACACTTTGGGTGGTTTAACGAAGACATAAACTCCATGGTCAACTCTTAAATTTCAATTTTTGCTTTGCCAATATTAAAAGTTAAAAATCTCTCACAAACATGTCGTCAGTTTTAGATGCAACAAAAACATTGTCAAATATAGGTAAACCAACGTTGGTCACGAAGAAGGAGTATGCAGCTCTGAAGTTTTATAAAAAATTCTTGAAGTCGGACAAGCAAAAGAGGGTGATTGCTCCTTACGTCGCTAGAAAAGAGAAAGCTCAGAAAGGGCCGGTTAAGAAAATACCACCTCAAACAACTTACTTTGATTTACATGCAAAAAGGAAACCTAGTGTGTTACAAAACTTAACACAATATTTCTCAGGAGAAGTTTCACTGCCAACGCTTTTGCATGAAACCTCTGATGTAGTCAAAGCTACTACTAAAGCTTCTGGTAAGAGCTTCATCTATTCTTGTTATTTTTCATTGCTAACTAATTGTCACTGCAGCTGCACGAATTTATATAGTAGATGACACAAAAACAGAAATTTATCTCAGTACTGAAGCAGAGAGCCGACATAAAGTCAATTTCAAAATTGAGACAGGCACAACTGTTGCTGCCTACGTAGCTTATACCAAAGAATATGTTATGGTAGAAGATGTTCTTTGTGAACCTAAATTTCCCGAAGGTGTAGGCTATATCCGTATGTATCATTTTAAAATATAATGATTTAGTACATTACGTTTGGTGCTTATAGAGGAAGTTAAATCAGTTCTTTGTGTGCCAATAATTTCACCAGAAACACAGGACTGCCTTGCTATTATGGAATTAACAAAGAGTGGCAGTGAACCAGCATTCACAAGAGGCGATTTAAAAATTGTGGTAGTAGTTACAGGTTGGATGGGTGCGGCAATCTACCAGAATCAACAGCGCTTGGAACTTGAAAAACAGAAAGAACTAAATGATTACTTAATTAGTTTGACCAAATGCTATTTTGCTTATAGTGTGGATTTAGAAAAAATGATCTCTGAAATAATTGTAGGTACAATTATATCACTTGTTAACTTTCTTATTACATTTTTCTTTAGCAATTTGCTAAAACTACAATTGGAGCAGAAAGGGGATCATTTTACATAATAGACCGCCAAAAAGATGAAATGTTTGCTGACTCATACGATGAAGGTGTTGAAGATGATGGTATATTGCACAAAAAGAACATGAAATTTCATATTGGTAAAGATAAAGGAATTGCTGGTACAGTAGCTTTTACTGGAGAAACTATTAACTTAAAGGATGCATACAAAGATTCAAGATTTAACAAAGAATTCGACCAAAGAACGGGATACCTTACAAAGACTATGTTATGCATGCCAATTAAAGGCATTGAGGGTATTTTAGGTGTCCTACAATTAGTAAATAAAGTAAATGGTGGCTGCTTCACCGTCACTGATGAATATATCCTGGAAACATTTGCTGTATATTCAGCTTTAGCATTACATTTTTCAAAAGTTATGAACGAACTAACTACAATAGTAATGACATTAATTTATGTGTTTTTAGCAAAGGGTTATTTTCTACCTTTATTTCAGAGAAAATTGAACGAGATTAACAGAGCATTGGTAAAATATCATCTGAAACCTTGTCTGCATGACACCGATTTCTTTTATTCACACACTGTAAATATACCTATCACAGTGTCCGAGTAAGTGATAATGATATCTGAAAACTAAAATTCATAATCATCTTTTGGTTTATATTACAGATTTTCGTTTTATATTTCCCGGGACTTGTTGGAATACATGCCCCACATTGTTAGCTACATGATGTTGGATTTAATAGATTCTCATGAGATGGACATCGATAACTTGATGAGTTTCATGTTAATTGTTCGAAATGGTTACAGAAATAATGCCTATCACAATTACGAACATGCCTTTACTGTAATGAATTGCATGTACAATCTATTATTGAGGAATTTAGACCTGTTTTCTGATTTAGAGGTAAAACAATATATGTATATGTAATAACAACTTTATGGTACTATTCTTTATTTTAGATTAAATCACTTCTTGTAGCAACTATATGCCATGATTTAGATCATAGAGGATTCACAAACAACTTCCTTATTTTAACTAACGACATGTTGGCTCAACTTTATGAAGAATCACCGTTAGAAAATCATCATGTGTATATGACTTTTTTAATTCTTGAAGTAAATACTTGCAAATTTTATTATACTAACATCAATACGTTAAATTAAGAACTAACATGAAACAATTTTGTGATCTAGGATTTAAATTTATTTCCAAAAATGGAAGCGGAAGAATATAAAGCATATTGCAAAGAAATTCGTGACGCCATAATCGCTACCGACTTAGCTTTATACTTTAAAGTTCGAATGAAACTATCGCAACTTTGTAATGAAGGGTTTGACTGGAGTATTCTTGCACATAGAGATTTGGGGAAAGAGCTAATGATGACAGCATGCGATCTTGCAGCTATGTGTAAACCATTCCCTGCTGCCAAAATGGTGACAGAATCCTTATACAGTGAGTGCAAAATTATAAAAGACTCTCATGAATTTCATACCGTTGCAATGTTAGAACTGACGTACTATTTTCTTTCTTTAGTTGAATTTTACCATCAGGGTGATATCGAGAAAAGTATGGATTTAATGCCATTGTCAATGATGGATCGAGAGAAAAGACACTTAATGGCTGAAGACCAAGTTCAATTTTTGACCGTTGTTGTTTTGCCTTGCAATGAACTTTTAAAGAAGATATTACCAAATTCAAGAGATCTTTATGATGGCTCTGCGTAAGAATATACATACTTATATAGTTATTTATGCAATGAATTTTAAGATGAGACTGTGGCTTGGTCATTCTGACTTTTAAATCCACAATATAAGTGCGTGAAAATTATGTAAATCAATCACATATGCCTTAAAAGTTCTATAGCTCAATAACCAGACAAAGTATAAAGAAATTGCGAATATTTGTACTAAAGTGTTATTTTAAATGTTCTTATATATTACATTTTATATTTCATATTATATAGAAAACTTCGCGATGCTTGGAGAGAAATCATAGAGATGAGAGGTCAAAAAGTTTGGAAACAAAATGAATCGGTTGTGAAAAAATAAACATCGGAAGAAAAATTGAGACTAATTGTTCAAGTTTAGAAACTTGCAAAGAAGAATGGGTAATTATATTGTAATAAAGTAAAGAATAAAGTTATTTTAAAAATCAAAATTACTTTTTTTCCATACCCCTTTTGACAACAATGTCATTATTTTAATTTATGAACATTTTTATTGGATAAAGACACTCTCTAATTTTAGATACCGAAAGAGCCGACAAATTACATAAATCTGTTGCAGAATATTTCACAACTAGAAAATTGAATATTTTTTTCTTTACAATGTTCAGTCTTCACTAATTAAGAAATGACATGAACGTTGTATTAAATTAGGACTTTAAAGACACCCACATCCTCGCAAAATTCAACATTTTTCATTTTGGTTTTCTCAGAGCATTACCTGGCAGGAATGTCTAGTTTCTATCTGTGAAAAAAAGCCAGTGCCATAAATGCTCCGATAAAGAAGCAACAAGAACATGTTACTGCTACTTATTCAAGGTGCCCTTGCTTATTCATTACAAATCAGTTTTTGTTTTCTTTGACAAACAGTGTCAATTAATCTTTTACAACTTTTAAACAGTTTCTAAAGAAAGAACCACAAAAATGCCAGGTGGAACTTCAAAGAAAAGTTATGCAGCTCCAATGAGCAAAAAAGAAGCGAGAGCTTCAAAAATGGTGAAAACAGCATTCACCGCGGCTGATCAAGCCACGAAACGAGTTATTGCGCCATATGTATCTATTGTACGTAAAGGACGGAAAGCACCAGCCGTTGTAAAAGATGATAGAGGCTACTTTAGTTATTACCTTCAGAGGAAACCAAGTGTTTTAATGAGAAATTTATCTCAATTCTTAGCAGACATTAACCTTCCTGCTCTCTTACATGAAACTGCTGAAGTTCTAAAAATTGTTACAGATGCTACAAGTGATTATTACAATATTTAGAAACACTTAGGCATCGATGCCGATTATATAATATAACGTTTAAATAGACCCATAAATACTTAAATTTTAGGTGTGAGACTTTATATGGTGGATGAGTTGGCAAATGAAATTTATTTTGATTCATTGACTCCATCCAGACATAGAGTGAATTGGAAAATAGAACCTAATTCCACTGTAGCAGCATATGCAGCTTATGCTAAGGAGTTTGTCATGATAGAAGATTTATTAGAAGACAATCGATTTCCAGATGGATTAGGCTATAAAGGTAAACTTTTCTAAAGCAATAAAAAAGCTAGTGTATAAAATTTGTGAAAATTGCTCAATTTTTCTGATGGTTACTAAAGATATTTTAATAGTATGTACGTATGCATTTTAGATGACACAATGAAATCAGTACTTTGTGTTCCAATAGTGACTCCAAACGAAGACTGTATTGCCATAATCGAATTAAGCAAAGAAGTAACATTACCTCCTTTTACTAGAGAAAATTTGAAAATAGTCGTGGTAGTGACAGGCTGGATGGGAGCAGCTATACACCAAAATCAAGAACGATTGTCTCTACAAAAAAAGCAAGAACTAAATGATTACTTATTAAATTTAACAAAATGTTATTTTGCTGATGCGGTGGGCTTAGAACAAATGATTTCTGAAGTAGTTGTAAGTCTCCTTTAATTTTTTTGTAATGTTTTAATATTTTGCATACTATCCTTTGGCATATTTTTTGTTAGGGTTTTGCTAAAACTACGTTGGGTGCGGAACGTGGCTCTTTCTACATAATAGAAAAAGAAAAAGATGAACTCGTGGCAGATCATTTTGATGAAGGTTTAGATGACGGCATATTACACAAGAAGAACTTTAAAGTAAAAATAACTAAAGAAAAAGGAATAGCAGCGTCTGTAGCAAAAACTGGTGTCCCAGTGAACATTAAGGATGCAACTTTGGATCCAAGATTTAACAAAGATATCGATATGAAGCTAGGCATTATTCCAAGATCCATTTTATGTTTTCCAATAATGGGCTTAGAAGGAATATTAGGTATTTAACTGACATTTCTATGTTTTCTTTTATAAAAATAAATTTGTTTTTAAAGGTATTATACAATTAACGAATAAAAAAACTGGCAGCTTTACTCCAGCAGATGAAGGTCTGTTCAACACATTTACAGTCTACTGCGGGTTAGCCTTGCAATACTCGAAAGTTTACATCAATATGCAGAGATCGGTACAAATATTTTAATTTTAAAATATGATGTGTATATATTTTTGAAATATGTTTCAGGAAAAATATTATTCCTCTGTGTTGAGAATGTTGAAGTATCACATGAAGCCTTGTACACATGATCTTGATTTCTATCACACTAATTCAATTGAAATGCCTGAAGATTTAGACACGTAAGGAAACTTAATACATTATTAACACAAGAATATTAAGTAGTTCAGAAAATTGAATTTTTAGGTTTGCATGGTATAAAAATTTGGAAGTAGAACCATATATGCCTCACATTGCTTTCCACATGTTATCAAGAATGATTGGATTAGATGGAGTAGACGATGAAGCATTAGAGAATTTTGTGTTAACAGTCCGCAACAGTTATCAACCAAATGGTTATCACAATTGGGAACATGCTTTTAACGTAACACATTGCATGTACAATATATTATTACGAAATTTAGAAGTATTTACGGATATGGAGGTAGATTATGTTTTGAATGCATTTTTATTGCAGTAATGAAGTTAATTCTTTTAGAAAAAAGCACTGATTATTGCCTGCATTTGTCATGACTTAGATCATGGTGGATTTACAAATAATTTCCTCATTTTATCAAATGATATTCTTGCTCAGCTGTATGAGGAATCAACTTTAGAAAATCATCACTATTATGTTGGAAAACTCATTTTAAGTGTAAGTACAAATGAAATTTAAAAACACATTGATCAATTAATTACAAAGTCCTTCCATAATATATATAATTCATATAATTATAATTAATTAAAAAACTAAAATATTTGCCAGGAAAATAAAATATTCCCTGAAATGGAAGAAGAGGACTATAAACTTTTTATGAAAGAGATGAAGGATGCTATAATTGCTACAGATTTAGCTCAGTATTTTAGAAGTCGAGTCAAATTAATCCAAGTAGTACAAGAATCAGTTTTGGATTGGGAAAATCAGGTTCATCGACAACTGGTGAAGTCTATTATGATGACTACTTGCGATTTATCAGGGAACTGTAAACCTTTCCCAGTGGCGAAAGTTTTAGCGATGGGACTCTATAGTAAGTTGCTCAGTTTTGACAATTTTAAATATGTTATTCAGATCTATAATATCTACAACCCTATTTTAGAGGAATTCTATCACCAAGGAGATATTGAGAAAAGTATGGGATTAATACCGCTTTCTATGATGGATAGAGATAAAGAATACACTATACCTGTGGACCAAGTGCAATTTTTAAATGTGGTTGTCATGCCTTGTTGCGATTTATTAAAATCGGTTTTACCAAATACCCAGCCTATATATGATGAATGTGTGTAAGTTTTATTGTAAATCGCAGTAAGTTTGGTACTTGATATTTTCTTATGGAATATTATATTTCAGCGGCTTGAGAGATTCATGGAAAGAAATAATTGAACTCCAAGGCGAAAAATGCTGGAGGCAAGACGAGTCTTTAGTAAAGCACTAATTGTAAATAAAAATGTTTATTGCAACAGATAATCAATACAACTATCCTAAATTTATATTAATGAGTTGCAGCCAGGGTACTACTATTTAAAAGAAACGTATCAAATAGATGTGATTTTGTGAAAGAATTTTTTTTCCGTTGTTCAATAAATAAACTTTTTCGAGTTTTTTTTCAATTTATGATCATACTTTTATTAAGATCAAACCTGCATAACTAGAAGACAAAGAAAATACTTTTGAGTATAGAAATTACAACTTAATGAAAAATAGTTTTCTCTTGCTTAATTAATTATTTGAGGAATTGGAACTTCTTCACGTTATATCCAGCAATTATTATTTAAAAATTTGCTCAGACTGGCTCACAACACTATTGATGTACTTTCGAAACATATGCAGCATATATGTTTATGTGTATATTTATACATGTGATATTAACATGTTACATTTATATTATATCAATTATCAACTTCCATAAATTCTTTTTTATTAAAGTCAATATTAAAACTGTGCTTATACATACTTTATATAACATGTTCGCAATGAAAATATATTACGTATACATACATATAAATACGTTTCATAACATGTAAATTAAAGAGACAGAAGTATACTTATATTTTATTAAGTAAATCTATAATATTCTTTAACTACAAATACAGACTGCCTATTAATGGTTTTCTTTTTACATGCGCACATATGTAAATGTAGATATTTTATATGTAGCCAGAACAGACCATACATCAAAATATATATGTATACGCTCCCCAAATTTTTAACAATAGGCAAACTGCAAAAATGGTTTTACTGTGAGTTATAGAGAATAAAATTTTTTTTTATAATGTATATTTGAATGATGTTTTTTAATACAAATGTATTGAGATATAATATATGTAATATAAACCTTACTAATAAAATGATACTTTGAAATTTAAAAATATTTAGTATTGATATAATAAGCAAATAAATTTATATACATATTACAAGTTTTATATCGGGTTTTTTTTTGCACATTTACCCTTTTACATATTGTTATTTTACTATTTTTGTTATGTAGATAGTAAAAGTTACCTGTCATTCAATTTCATATATTTCATTCGAGTGTTCTGTTGAGTTTTACAGACAAGTTATTAAACATATTGAAGAATTATTACTCGGCATATTAATAATTCTCTAAAGCATTTAATGTTTTTTAAATAAATATTTATTTTCAATTCTTGAACTGTCAAGATATAGGTACTTTGCTTGTGAGGACAAGATTAATCGAGGAACAAAAAACTAATTCACACAATAAATGATTTGCTATTAATGTAAGTAAAATTTATACGTTTATAATATGATACAGTTTAATTTTAATAAAGGAAATTTTATTTATATGATTTATAAACACTTACTTCCTGAATATCTTAGCTAAATATAATAACTAAAAAAAGTCGTAGTTTATAATAATATTCTCTAAATCAAACAATCAAAAAGTATTAAATTTTGTAAACAACGAAAAAATATATGTATATACTTATTTTAAAATTTTCTTACTATTAAAACACGTTTTGCACCAGTTACTTTCACTTTGAAACATCGGCTAAATTCATAAATCTTTTGCGAAAAATTTAAAAACACCATGCAGATTATATACAAAAAATAAGTATTATGTTTAGCTAGAAAGCAATCAT
Source organism: Quadriops clusia (assembly GCA_033557875.1). Classification (NCBI taxonomy): domain Eukaryota; kingdom Metazoa; phylum Arthropoda; class Insecta; order Coleoptera; family Hydrophilidae; genus Quadriops; species Quadriops clusia. Next base: position 2,864 of record JAWQRP010002739.1, on the reverse strand, counting down.
TCTGATACGGTATAAAGTTTAAAAATTTGTTCAACATCTAATATATGAAACAATAGAAAGAACAAACAACTAATAGTAGCTTACAGGATGGAATTGCTAAATTTAATCACACAAAATTTGTTTTTAATATTGTCATTTTTTTATGTATTGCGAATTTTCCCAGGAACATAATTTTTATCAATGACTGGTTCTTGGAGAAACATGTGTAAACAACGTTCATTTTGGGCCAATGGATGACCAGCAATTCTGTAATTAAGAGAGCAATTGTTTAATGTTAGTAATTAAATGGGTAGTTCTGTACAGGATAGATAAAATTTTGTAGAGGACAATAATTTCCCGATTAAGTCCAATTTGCGGATAATTCGCAAAATTGCAAATCAATATAAAAATGCTTTTGAAAAATTTTATTTTCAATAGAAGAATGTTTAAAAATTTATTATTTTACAACTTAAACATATTGTTATTATTTATAATATTGGGTATTTAGGTCTTTGAATTAAAGTTTATATATTGCTCAACGTTTTGTTTTATTGTTAAATCGAAACGTTGGGCAATATATAAACTTTAATTCAATGATCTAAATATCCAATAATATAAATAATAATTATATAAACACAAAAGGTCAAGATAGAAAATTTTGATATTAAACATATAAACTAAAGTTAGTACATTAAGGTATGTCAACTCTAAGTGAACGGAAATCACATATACTTATGTGCACGAACTAAATTAGAGCGTCAACTATGATCAAAATTAAAAAAAAAACAGGTAGGAAGAGTATTGAGAAATTCAGAATCATGGATTTTCGGGTATTGTACAGCTGGCGCATTTTAGTACGGAATTAAAAAAAAAATTAGTTTTATAGAAAGACTGCAAATAATCCACAAAGTGGATAATCTAAAGTTTACTGTATTTTCCTGTTGAAATTTTATTATTCAGTGACAGCAGTTTCGTTTTAATGTATCATCGGCTCTAATGAAAGTACTAAACGTATTTATTTATGATATTATTTAAGCAGTTGGAGAATGATTTTAAACTTCTTGTCAAATAATAAAATTATCAAAAATCAAATAAAATAGGAAACTAATAACATAAACAATCTATGCTAATAAGTATTTCGTATAAAAAACGTAGTTTGATTAGATTATGTTAACACAGAGTTTCTTAAAAACAATATGCTTAAATACAAATAAATGAGGAATCAAATATTTATGTTGCAGTTAGGAACTTTAGACCAGAAAGAATAGGAATTATTATTGTGATAAAGTCATCACAATAAGCCAGCGGTGTTCGTATTGATCAAGAAAACTTTACTTACTTATTAATGAAAACTTCTAAGCCTTTTCTTCTCTCTTCTATAAAATCTTCTTCAAAAATACCATCATCGCTTCGGAATGGCATTTGTCTTTTCCACGCTTTTCCCGGTAAAGGAGGAACAACAATTTTGCTGTCCCTTTCCAACTCATTCCGAAGCCATTCAAAATCGCTATAACGACGTCTCACGCTCGATTCTTTCACTTTAAACACAGGCAAATTGGTCTACAACAGAGCAATAATTGATAAGTACAACATGATAAGGGGGTGGACCAAATTTGATATTGTACCTTAATTCTAACTTCATAATCCGTGTACCGCTTTTTTCCCACGCCGATGGTCGTAACAGGATTAACTACATCTATTTCCAAAAAATTGGCCGGGGGAGCGTAGGCATCATCCAAAGTTTGTTTTTTAACATTTAATCGTCGTGTTGCTTCAACCGCCGCTTCCGACTCAGCCATCATTCTTCCTACAATATTTCTATCGTTAGAATATGAAATGACGCTAAACAATGTGAGAAAGTGTCATACCTTTTTAATTTGGAGGCGATTTTTATTGCGAATAACACAGAAACGGTTGATTTGCCTCTTCACGTTTGACAATGAATCCAACTGTCAAAAAACCACCTTCATTCCGTGAAGTTTCCGACGTTCTATGACATACGTGACGTCATGTTGCTAGGACACGCTTTGTTTACATGCACGAAATTTAAATATAAACAGAGCTCTTCTTTATTACTGCGAGTCGGAGAATAATTTACAAAAAAATGGGGAGTGGTCTCCACTCGACTTTCTCGCATATTTTTAAGGTGTACAAGTATACCCCGCTTAGTACGGATTCAATTAGTAGATACTGATTCGTTATAGTGCGGTTTTTGTTTTGGTCCGAAACCCCGCGTTAATACGGATCTGCTTCGCTATAGTGCGGAGGGTAAATACAATACCGAAAGATCGGGATTTCTTAAATTTATTAATTTATTGTATAATGCATCTACCGAATTCTAGAGCAGTGCTTTTGTAAATTATAATGTGTGGAAAAAAGGAACGGAAGTGGCGCCTTTAGAGAATGAACTTCACATTATATGCAAATATGAAGACGCTAAATTTCGCAGGTACAAACTTTGGCAAAAAGTAGAAATACACTTACATATGGCAGATCATTATAGTCCAGTTATTTTAGCGATCAACCTCGGAATGAGAGGTAATAAGCTGAATATTTGTATATACCTTTATTTTGGCATTCTAAAAGCTGTCTCAAAAGTCCCATATAATCTTGTGTCTGCGTCGTAAGTTATACGAGGTCAAAGGTAAAAAAAACAGTATTTCGCGATTATCTCGGTTTCTATTGCTCCAATGATGTTAACATCTATTATAAAAAATATAGAGCATAAAGTTTGGGATACATTTTATTTGAAACGTTTTTTCATGCGCTCAATCGTTTTTCAGATAGAGGGCGGTAAACGCGCAGCGCTCTGCCGTGCGTACTGTAATGCACGGTCAACTGTGAATATCTGCGAATATTACCATCAATTTTGAATAATTTGCATT
>JAWQRP010002738.1:0-14802 GCA_033557875.1 Quadriops clusia | reverse complement strand
TGCGCAAAAACTATGCGCGGCAAAACAAAACACTACTAGCGTTTTTTGGAGCTCTTTAGGTGCTGAGTAAATCCTGCAAGTTTTATTGTTCTAAGTTTGTTAATAACGCTGTAATTTAAGTGGGTCGCCTTAGCTGGACCACCCTGTATATAAAATATACTTAATTCGGAGAATAACAAAATGACTTTACCTTAAAATTTTGGGTACTTCAAGAGCTGACAAAACACTATAAGAAAGTGAACAACTGAGGGCCTTCTCAAGAGTGAATCAACAGATCTATTAATATTTTTGACAATTCGATAAGTTAGTTGTGGTTAAATTATAACGTAAAGTGTTAAGAGTTTATTCACACAATAAAAACCAAGTGCCCGAACGAAAACATCATAGTACTATAGTTATAGGGTACAAAAAGTAAAGAGTATGTGTATGTTATTTACATTTTATTTACATCTTTTTCCAATAATAATAATTGGTCAACCAACCGATCACAGTTTTAGTAAGGATGGACGGAAAGAGCGGCGTGTCCATGATGTACAGAGTGTACAGCTGGGACAGCAGCTACAATTGGGGCAGAATGCACAGCAGCGACTACTGGGGCAGCACGAACAGCAGCCACAACAGGGGTTGCCACAATGTGGCCACCATGGTGCACATCTACGCGAGAGCTGTGGCTCACGGCAGCTGGTACAGCATGAGCTACCACTGGAGCATGATGAGCAACAATTGGAGCGTGATGAGCAACAACTGGGGCGTGATGGGCAACTACTGGGGCAGCATGGTAGGCTGTAGCACCATGGTAGGCTGTAGCACCATGGAACACTGGGGCAGCATGAACAGCGGTGACTAGTGGGGCAGCATGGACATCCACTCTAGCGCTATGGCTAACAGCAGCTGGCAACACGGCACCATGGAGGTATCCAGGTTTAGCGGCAGCGACGGCCAAAGCAGCGAACAACACCACCAACTTGTACATCTTCAAGAAGTTTGGTCTGCGTTGAGAGTGGATGAACTCGAACGATTGACTGATACTGGAGGCTTTGCCCAATTGCTATTTATAGGAGGACGTGCCCCAGCATTTGGCATTTGCGATGAACGCATCCCCACAAAAAAGCGCCTAACATTCAGCCTCAGGTGGTCGATTATCCTTTCTTTATTCGGCCGGGCTGGAGAATACGCGATTAAGACGCTTAAGCGCCTTCTACCTTAGCCGGCGGCCTAGACCTTGATATACTTTTACTCTACGTACAATTACTTCCTCGTTCGGCGGTATAGTAACGCTACCATTGGCAGTAGTACCAAATGCTGAGTCAGTTTATTTCTAATACATGGTAATCAATCGACAGCTAGAAATCTTAAATTCGTGTTTACGCTTTATTTTATTTATTCATTTACATCATCTCTAAATTTACTTATGTACATATTACGGTATTAACGGTACTAACTATACTGCAAATTACGTCATAATACAGTAGTATGTAGAAATAGTATATAAGTATACCTACTATTAGCACAGCACAAACGATATAAAACTTAAGTACCAATACACAAAGAAGTAGAAAGCGTCAGTCAATCACAGTTTTAGTAAGGATGTACGGATAAAGCTGAAAGATGATGCCCATGATGATGGCCCCAAGCTGGTACTACTTCCACAGAAGCAACAACTGGAGTATGAACTTCCTTAAGGACTAAGTGGTCAGGATGATGGATGTCAACACGGGATTGGTAACTAACTGCCGCAGGAAGGGCCTGAGCTACCACAACAGGAGCATGATGGACTTCTTCAACAAGGGGCACATGAATGTCTTCAAGAATTGGTGCGTGAATATCCTCAACGACGGCAGAATGTAACAAAGGTTCCTCAATTAAACTAGGAACAGCGAACTCGTGGCCGATAAGGGCTGACTCATGATGAATATCCACTCTTGAGCTATGACTGATAGCAGCTGGAAGAACGTCCAAGTATCCAGGCCTCGCTGAACAAGCGGCGAACAAAGCAAACAACACCACCGATTTGTACATTTCTGCAGATTTTAGACTGTACTGGTCTGTGTTGGCAACATCTAAGACTGTGATTGACTACAGCTGCTATAGCAGTTCCACCCTATTTATATGAAAACGACTCCGGAATGGCAAAGTCACCGTCTAATCCGATTTTTTGCATGCAAAATGTCCAATAATTGCTCCACTAGTGGTACCTTTTTACAGAAATGTGCAAGGTGATAATGCGACTTAATTATTCCGAGCCTTGATCAACGTTTCCTTTCATAGACCGTGCAAAACATGTGCAACAAAAAGCTTCAGCGATTTAATAGCAAGGAATTTAAACAAACAATGGTAGTCTGAAACAATTTTAATAGGCAGTCGGTCTATGCGTTCAAAGTTTGCAATATGTGATCAGTAAAATATTACAAGCAATTCTTTCAAGATTATAATACTAAATTTATGCAAAAACATGATGATAATAACACACCTGCCAATTTTTCTCGTTGCTAAGGACATGTGTAAATAGTAATTTGCAAAACAATTAAGATAAATACCCTAAACCAACAAATAAGCATACTTTATCAAGCTTCCTGTACTCTAATCCAAGGTTTGCGCGTCAATCAAGAATCGCGAAGCCGTAAGATCAGGTTCAAATCGCCTCAGAGGCAATAACCTGAATTTATTAATTAATATGGCCACATATAATAAATATAACTAAGCTTATTAAAAGATACCTACTTACTTCCGAACTCGAGCTCTTTTTTTGCATTGGTGCGTCACGGTGTCGGGTCTAGAAAAGGAAACAATCAATGCCCACCAAGGTTTACAACTGAATTATTATTTGTTAACGGCGAGGCGAATCGTTCGAATTGGTGCGGCTGCAGGGAAAATTATGCATCATTAAGCCGCAATCTAATCTCCATTAAAAATGCGAAATGCTTGCAAATACTTATTAGGCGGAGGCATTGGGAATTGTTCTTGAGACGACGAAAAAGTTGCAGAATGTCCCCTAAATTTAACGTATATAATCGACGAGCCGTTTCCTCGGAAGTATCAGTCGATTGTAGTTCAACGTCTTTACCCAACACAGACCAGTGCTTTGAATTAAAAAATGTTCAAGTTGGTGGTGTTGTCCGTCTTCCTAGCCGCTGCCTCAGCCAGGCCAGGATTCTTCCATAGTGCCCATTTGGATCTTGTACCAGCCGCCGTGAGCCACAGCTCCAGAGTGGATTACCATCATGCTCCAGCAATTGTTGCTCAAGAGATTCACGCTGTACCAGTTCTTGAAGCTCATGCACCAATCGTTGAAGCCGCGCCAATTATTGAAGCTGCTCCATTATTGCAAGCTGCCCCATTATTGCAAAGTTCCCCATTATTGGAAACTGCTCCATTAGTTCATGAAGTTCACTCTCCTGTTGTGGTAGCTGAGGCTGTTCCCGCAGCAGTCAGCCATCAATCCCGAGTTGATATCCACCAAGGTGGCCACGTGGTTTTAAAAGAAGTTTACACTCCAGCTGTTGCCGCTGTTGATGTAGTGGCACCAGCTCTTCATCATTTTTAGGCTTGTTCTGCAATTGACTGATTAGTTTTTATAAGAGTAGTTTGTAGTATGTAAGTATGTAGTACCTAGTTTTTGATGGTACCTGATATAATTTTGTAATTAAAAGAAATTTAATTTTCTTTGTCTATTTCCTTTTCTTTTCCTTTTTTAAAGTGCCCTCAACTTATTGGTCAGTCCCAAATAGTTTCTTCTCTCTTTCGTTATTCTGAATATAATTTTCATGTCTACTAATTCTCCTTTTTCCGAAATAATTAATAACTTTTCCGTAAATCATCATATTGTTATACTAATTATTTTCATTGTTATAGCTGCTGATTATGTCAATCATATCATTGTGACAAATATTTTTCCCGAGACAAGATTCAAACCTTTATTGGCCGTTCTTATCTACAATTCTGCTACGCATCTTTCAGACTGGCAGGACCTCTTGGCCCTTCGTTTTTTAACTTTTATATTTCTACCCAATGGATGATTTAGTCTTATTAACTCTTGCTCGTAGTCTCGAAGCAGCCTCATACTCATCCTCTCTTACTCTGGCCAGAATTTCCAAAACGATCCATTTCACTAGAGTAAGAAATATTCAATATCCTTAGATAGAACTGTGCGCAGGTTGATTTTGTGGATCAGTTTAAATATTTCATGATTGGCAACAAATTAATTCAGAAAATCAGGGACTTAATTCTCTGAACATCTTAATATCTTCAAGTTGAGTTTCTTGGGGTTCTTGTCCTTTTTCGATAATCTTACTATATAAGGCAATAATCAGAACACATTTGAAATGTAATTATTTTCTTTTAAGTGGTTTTATAAAAAAAATATATTTCAAAATTTGAAATTATTTAGTCGGCTGCTAATATGATCTCACTGGGAGTTATGCAATCTTCCGCTAATAATAATCTTTCTCTCGTTGAAGCTGTAACTCATACCATTATTGAAAGCATTATTTACTTACCCTGAAATTTTATTACCTAATAAAATATTTCAAAGGTATAGTCGTCCATTGAGGTACTCTCATAGAACCATGTTAGGCCTTATTAATTCAAAAAAAATTTTTTAATACGTCCAATTTCTTTCGTGTCTATGGTAGGATCATTAATATTAGAATTTACTCTCACCGATATCCTCCCATTTTAACTATGCGTTTCACTCAAATTGTTCTGATTTAATTTAATCGACCATTACTTGATCACTTTTTCAAATGAATTTCTTTCCGATCCTTTTCCAGATTTTACAAACATTTTCACTGATGGTTCTGTAGATAGGGATATTAACCGAGTTGACTTTGAAGTTTTATCAGAAGACGTTCCTATTTCTGTCAGTGGTAACCTTCTCAAAACCTGCTACATAATCACTGCTGAGGCTACGCCATTCTTCCAGCTTTGCAATTTGTCCAATCTCAAAATCTAAGAAATGCCTTAGTTTGTTCCGATTTTATGAGCCTATTACGAACGGTTGGGAAATCCACCCTTTCAGTATCCACTCGTTATACATAATTTCTCAAATAAAAAAACATACTCAGGTCTCTCCTCAATTCGGAATGCTTCGTCTTTCTTCTATGGATCTCCAGTCACTCCAGGATCATTTAAAATGATAGAGCGAACATTTTGGCTAAACTGGGATCAAAAATCATTAATTGACATTCTTCTTCATTACAAAGAATTTAAGAAGGAAGCCAGAAGAATCGTGATGGAAACTTGTCAGCCAATGTGGGAAAATCCATTTTAATAAATACGGACACACTGCATACATTTTAATAAAGGCTAAATATTTTGGTGCATTTAATAAATGGTCTGCATTAAATTTTTTGGTGGGTACATTTCTAAGCTGCCCTAGATAAGATAGGATCCGTATTCAAAGTGGCACTTGAATAGTTTCGATATTATTATTAACTTCAAGAAGTTTATGTCAAATATACACGGCGGTAAACACGTATGCATGTTTAAGAAGACCACTTCCGGTTGAGGGATTAAGTTGAAATTTGATATCTCTGAGTTTTTCGTTATTAATAAAGCTAGTACAAAATTTGATTAAAATTCCTTTGGGAAAAATGCCACTTTACTTGAAAGAGTTCCATTTCTGCTCAGCTAAACTAACATTTCCGGTTGAGCGATTCTGCTAAAATTTTATATCTGTCGGTTTTTCGTTATTTCCAAAGTCAATATAAACTCTAATCAAAACGTGCAAATCCTATTTTCATGTCCGATTACTCTAGTTAAAGTGGGGGGAGGGGATGGAAACAATTTCACAAAAATATTCAAATATTTAAGTTGTATATTTGCACATTGAGTTCAAATATTTATACCTACGAACGAGAATATGTAAAGATCAACACAAAATGGAAATACGACTTGCACATAGTGATTGAGGTTTGATTTATAAGTTCTTAATCAATTTAAAAAGGAGCAAGGCTTGCTGACACTGGAGAGACATCAAAGAAGGTATAAATAGAAGTCGGAAGATTATGACCTGCTTCAATCAATTGTAGCGAAATGTGGTTCACTTTCTTTCATATATCAAAAACAGCGAATTTTTCTTCTCTTCCCATTTTTAGTTTGCATTCTACGAGTAGATACGTCCTCTTTAACAATAATTATCACTTTTTCTCAAGTTGATTTGGTTTCTTTTATAATTGTAATAACGACATTTTGAATTTAGAAAATTTTGATTTTTCACCCTACCAGAAATAAAGTTGCCTGTCAATAAAAAAGAGTTAAAAGTTAAAAGTGTTTAGGTAAGGTTTTTATTTCTTGGGTTATGTGAACATTGTGCAACTATTAAAATATTTTTTTAATTAAATCATTATTTATTTCTTCGATGTTTCGAAGCTTGGTTTTGCTTTTTTTTCAAGAATTACATTATATTATCGGAGAATTTCAAAATTTACTTTAAATTAGATTTAATATTATGTGATTATTTAAATTGCCAATATCTCGACGATCATTAACTGCTTGATTTTATATTTGTTTATGTAAATATATTCCAGAACTAATCGACGCTTCTCTTTTGATACTTTTGTTAGAATTATTGGATTCCCAAAATCAAAATTATGCGAGTTATCTATGAAATGTTTTTTTAATGCCGTCTTTTATTGCTTCCTCCCCTCAACGCTACTTTTATGTAATTGTATACTATCTATTAAGTATCTTTTTGTTTGGCCTATATATACTTTATTGCAATTACTGTAGTTAATTTTATAAATATCATGTGTTTCATAATTAATGGTTGGGGACCCAGCAAGACGTTAAGATTTAAAAGTGTAATAATAGAAAAGTGGTACAAAATTTATATTGGTATTGTTGTGTTTTCTAGCTCTTCAAGGATTAAATTTGCTAGCACTGCGGATAAGGGACCACAGATTGGTAAACCGTTGTGTTATTTATAAAAGGAATTGTTAAATTGGCAATATGCATTTTCATTTATAGTGTTAACTATGTTGATAAAATCTTGTTTTGGAATTGACGTATGTATTTCTATTTCTTGCCGATTTTATCTATTGTTCGTGTAATTAGATTTAGCGGATGCAAGTGTACGGTGAGATAACATCTAAAGATATAAGTATTCACGACTAAAATATAAGTATATGGTCTGTTGGAATTATGATGTCTTTGATTGTGATTTTAAAATACCAAGGATTACGGAGGTGGTATGGTGATTTATATACTACTTGTTTGAATATGTTTGCAATCCATTTTGTTTGATTTGTCACTGTTTAGAATGGTATTTGTGGGTTGTTTTTGGTAAATTGTTTAGTAGTGGCTACGTGTTTCGTGATGGTTATATCAAAATTTGATTAGTTATTGATGTGTTTGTGCGTCAAAATTGCATAGCATATTTTTGATTTAATGTCGTTTTGGTTTGGTTTTTCAATGTTTTGAATTGTTGATTCGATAGATGCTATGATGGGTTCTGTTGGAATTTTTTGTTTTTGTGGTTTATTGTGAATTTGGGGCCTAACGCTAGGATGGTTTCAGCTTCTTTAGGAATACTTATGTTGGAAATGTTGTCAATCCATCGAGAATTAATTGTAAGTTTTTGTTTTCCTTTGTTTTTGTTCAAGTTTGTTTTATTTAGGTTTCTTTGTTTTAATTAATACAAAGTTTTTCTCGTTTATAGTGTTTTCAAGAGTAATGAATTTATGTAAGTATGTAAGTATGTGTTTAGGAAGTGTTCTGACGAGTGTTAGTGTAAGTGTTTCAATATGTGATTGTACTAAAAGTAATTGTTTTTGATTGTCTGTTATTAATAGTTTAAGTGCATTTCTTTGGAAAGTTTCAAGCTTTTGTCTGACATTCCTTTCTATTTTTTGGTCTTGAATTTCAATGTGTTTGGTTCCAGAATTAAGAAATAACGGAATGAGGCCTTTTGATTTGCATGTGGATTTTTTCTTCTCTTTTCTTAATTCATTCGTTAGGAAAGTGTCTTCAGATCTTCAACTACCATTCCGCTGTAGGCTTGTTTGATTGTGTAGTAAAAGTTTTCCACTTTTGGTTTTAGACAGTGACAATTCGTAATTAAAATAGAAAATAACAACCAAATTAACTTCTTAGATGTATCCATCCTCAAACAACCCAACGGTACAATCCAAACCCAATGGTATACCAAACCTACATGATCAGGCAGATATCTCAACTTTTACTTCAAACAACCATACAATCATAAATTGAATGTCATAACATATTTAATAGATCCATAGAGCCATTAGCCTAACTTCGCCCCAACATCGTCTAACAACATTAAAAGAACCCATTACAGCATTACTAGAAAACAGTTATCCTCTAAAATTAATTCAAAACATTACAAAAAAACCGAATACACAAATATTACCACAATCATACAAGCATAACACGAAACATTAATAAACCAAAATTTGTTACAACACCATATATTTTTCAGAAAAAATAAACCAACTATTTAAACCCCATAATATAAAATTAGCTTTCCAAAACAAAAACAGGCTAAAAAATAACAACCTATACACTAAACTTAAAAGAAAAACACCACATTAAATGAAACATTAGTTGTTTATAAAATGAACTGTAGTGATTGCAACAAAGTATACATATGCCAAACAAAAAGACACAAAATAGATAGGATAAAAACACATAAAAGTGAGGGGAGGAATCAAGAAAACACAGCATTAAAAAACATTTCATAGATAACTAGCATAATTTTGATTTTGAAAATCCAATCATTCTAACCAAAGAATCCAAAGAGAAGTCTGGATTAGTTCTGGAATCTATTTACTTAAACAAATATAAAAATCAAGCAGTTAATAATCGTCGAGATATTGAAAATTTAAATATCGTCTATTATAGAATATTAAATCTAATTTAATGTAAATTCTAAAAATTATCCGATAATTTAATGTCATTCTTGAAATACAAGCAAAACCAAGCTTCGAAACGTCGAAGAAATAAATAATCATTTAATTAACAAAATATTTTTATAGTTGTACACTTTAACCCAAGGAAAAAAATCTTAAACAATTATATAATTTAGAAGAAAGAAAACATACCACATTTTTGAATAAGTACATATAGAGTATATACTCTATATTCAATGTTAAGTATTCAAAATATATTAAGGATAATACATAAACCAAGAGAATTAATGAAGAAAGAATTGTAATTTATGGTATTGCAAATAATTAACGAAATTAAAGGTTATGGCACAATTGAATTGGAGCAAGAAAAATAAATATAATATGTTTAAACAAATTAGCGTTAACACCTACATTGATAAATGTCTACTCTTATTTTGAATCAAGGTAGGTTAACAAAAGGTTAATAATAATGACCGAATAAACTCAGCTAAATATAAAACTGCGTTTAATGAATTAACAAATAACTTTAACTTCAAAACTCCTATCAAAAGAGAGAAAATATAATATTCACCTCCAATTATTTCTACTAGACATCTAATTTCCCAAACGAGAAAATCAGGTGTTAGACTAAGTAAACATAGAGGTAATATAAACCTGAGCTGACCTGCGTCACAAAAATAAATAAAAGACACCTTAGAATTTTTGACTTTTGTCTAAAACATAATTTGATTTACTTTTGCTGCAACCATTCAAAATTGCACAGTGTATCTCCTAAAACAGTAAAATGAACGATCTGTTCGTAAAATTTCTTGTGATAGTAGTTCTCCTAACGTTCATATCAAACTCACACCAAAAGCACTCTGTTGAATTCCTGAAATACCTGAATCGACGGCTTCGAGATAGAGTAAGAAGGGTGGAATCGGCCGAGTGGAATTACTTAACCAACATGACCGCTCAAACGGAAGTTGCTTTCGACAAAGAGCTGCAGAAGGCAGCCCGAGACGCAAAGGAAGACACCAAGACTCTGAAGGCAATTCTGTGGCAACAATTCCTCGACCAGAACGCTGTGCACCAAATAAAACTCTTTACCCACCTGGGTAACAATGCTTTATCAGAAGAAAAGGCAGCTGAACTTAAAACTATCGTGAATAAGTTTGGGGCTGCATATTCTGTGCCAAATATTTCCTCGATTAAGAAGCCCTCGATAAAAATATCAGCGCTCGAAGCGAATAAACTCTGGAGTTATGAATCGACTCCAGCACAGTTGCAACAAATGTGGTTGGAAATAAAGAATATTGGATTAACCGTAAAGCTGATGTACGCGCGGTTTGTGGAATTGAAAAATGAGGCTGCCAAGGAGAATGGATATGTTGATGGGGCGGCCATGATGATGGAAGGCTACGAAGAAGAGAAATTCTTGGAACTAATAAAAAACGCTTGGAACCAAGTCGAGCCGTTGTACAAACAACTTCATGCTTATGTCCGCTTTCTACTGCGACAAAAGTACGGGTCTATGATTTCCCTCGAAGAACCCATACCAGTTCATCTTATAGGTCATCAGCTATTGTGGCAGACGTTTTCAAAAACCAGCGCTCCTTACAAAAACAGAACTTTAATATATCCTGATTCCTTACAAGATCGTCAATATACTCGCGCTAGTCTTTATAAACTAGCCGAAGATTTCTTCGTGTCCATAAAGATGGGCAACCTTTCACAAGACGAATGGGAAAAGGCAATTTTTGAGAAGCGCGAAAATGTTTCGATGGATTGCCATCGCAAAGTTCTGTATGATATCTATGGAAATCTTCGTATAATAGATTGCATAAGTGGGCGTTACTTAAGTTCCCTTCCGGATGTATTTTGGGCAGTTGGTTACATTGTTGCCAGAAAGGAAAGCGAAGACGTTGCGTATATCTATCAGGAAACTTCAGTGTTGGCTATCAAAGAAGCAATTTCCCATTTGGCAGCTTTATCAAGTTTCACCATGGAATATCTGGAAATAAATGGGATTTCAACGGGGACGTTTCAAAGAGAAGACGTCATCAACAAGCTGTTTTACGCAGCCTTAACTCATTTCGTCAACTTATCGAGGTCTTTCGGTGTGGATATGTTTATGATACTAACATTGACTTCTAAAGTTCGACCTGAACAGTATAATTGTATTTATTGGGAGTTGTTATACAAGTACAGGGGTTTGCAACCCCCTAATAATAGGACTTCTGACCAATTTGATGCAGAATTAACTCGGGGTCTCGCTCATGAGGACGTTGTGATGGAGACATTCTTTGGCCAAATTCTAGCACACCAACTACATCGTGGCCTCTGCATAACAGCTGGCGAGTACAAGAAAGGAGAAGATAATGGGAAACCTTTGTCTGAGTGTCAACTGTTTGGCAACGAAATGGTTGGAGACGTTTTGAGCGAAGGAGTGAAGTACGGACGATCTGAACATTGGTCGTACATTTTAGAGGTGGTCACAGCGCAAAGGAAACTCGACGCTACTGCCTTGATGGACTATTACGAACCCCTTATGAAATGGTTGGTGGAAGAAAATGCGAAGAATAAGGTCAAAATTGGTTGGGGTCCGCCCAGTAAAGGTTGTAAATGAGCAAATTGCGAACTCTACAGCTGGATAATCTACAAACATTTATTGGATCATTGAAAAGTAATTATGATTTGCTGAACAATAATACACACTAAAAAAAGATAATAAATAAAATCGAAGATGACTAAATAAAAGAAAATAAACTACTTCAATTTTTTGTTTGACACTATTATATATATTTTCAAAATTTCAGTAACAAATGTTAAAATGAATTACTTGAAAATCTTGGTGATTGCAATCACTATATCTTTACTTGTAGTTCCTACCAAGCAAGCGGACGGTAAAGAATACCTAAATTTCCTCAACAACCGTCTTCGCGATAGAGTAAGAAGAATCGAAACGGCAGAATGGACTTACTTGACGAACGTCACTAGTGAAAACGAACAAAGCTTCTTCAAAGTACTGGAAAAAGCCGCGAAGGACGCCAGGGAAGACTCCAAGACCATCGCGGAGCTGCAATGGCAGAAATTTTTGGACCCTTCTGCGGTGCACCAAATAAACCTATTTCGTTCGCTGGGAAACGATGCTTTACCTGAAGCAGAATTCGCAGAACTCAAGGCGATCACGATAAAAATTGTTGCGTTATATAATTTGGGTATAATTCCCTCCTTTAGCAATCCCGCTATCAAGCTGTCAGCTCAATCAATTTTCACTCTCTTGAGCCACGAATCCAATTCTGAAGAATTAAAGCATACCTGGCTGGAAGTTAAGAAGATTGGTTTGCCAATCAAGGATTTATACGTACGATATGCAAAGTTAAAGGACCAAGCGGCTCATTTGAACGGTTTCTTTGATGCAGAGTCCATGATGACTGAATGGTACGAGGAAAAGGATTTTGCCGACCAAATGGAAGAAATTTGGGTGCAGATTGAACCTTTGTATAAGCAACTTCACGCTTATGTTCGGTTTAAACTTAGAGAAAAGTACGGATCAGTAATTTCGTTAGAAGAACCGATGCCAATTCATTTAATAGGACCCAAGGAATTGTGGCAGTCCCTCGCAGCCTCTAGTGCTCCTTACAAAAATCGATCGCTAACCTTCCCAGGCGCATTTGTAAATCACCATTACTCCCGCTTAAACTTATACAAGATAGCTGAAGATTTCTTTTTATCGACTGACATGCCTAGACTCACACAAACAGAATGGGATAAATCAATTTTTGAAAAATTATCTGGCGTTCAAATGAGTTGTTACCGCCGAGTTTTGTACGATTTAGATGGAGACATACGCATATTAGACTGCCTAACTTCCCCAAATTTAAATTCTCTCCCGGAGGTCATCTGGCCTATTAGTTCAGTTGTAACGAGGAAGTTGTTCAAAACATTGCCCTTCATTTTCCAAACTACTTCTCTGATAGCCATTAGACGATCTCTGGGTTACTTAGCAGCATTATCGACATACGCCATGGATTATCTAGTAATCTGTAACATTTCCCCTAAAGATTACCAGAAGGAAGATGTCATCAATAAGTTGTATTACACTGCCTTGACTAATTTTGCAAATTTACCACGAGTGTTCGTTGTGGACATGTGGATGATAAAAACGTTAACCCCTGACATATCCTCCGAACAGTACAACTGCATCTGGTGGGATTTATTGCAGAAGTATCGAGGATTGCAACCTCCATCAAACCGAACTTCAGACCAATTTGACATAGACTTGGCCCGAGGACTCGCTGTAAACGATGTCCTCATGGAGAAATTCTTTGGCCAAATTTTAGCTCACCAATTACACCGAGGACTGTGCATTAAAGCTGGAGAGTATAAAAAAGAAAATGGTGTAAAACCTTTGAGCGAATGTCTCTTACACGGCCGCAAAGAAGTTGGTGATGTTTTGACGGAAGGCGTGAAGTATGGACGATCTAAACATTGGTCGTACGTTTTAGAGGTGACTACTGGCGAAAAGAAAATCAATGCTGGTGCTTTGATGGAATATTACGAACCTCTCATGAAGTGGTTGGTGGAGGAAAATGCGAGAAATAACGTGAAAGTCGGTTGGACCGCACCTAGTAATGTTTGTGTACAGAAATCATCAATGGATGTGCGAAATGTAAAGCGTAGTGAAACTGTTATTGGTCATAGGTGCTCCATGTCCACTAGGAAATCTAGTATTGATAACAACGGCAAATAAATGTGCAGTAAAGATTTATTTCATTTTTTAAATATGGTACATATTATGAACAAAATATCTCTTAAAATAAACAGATAATGATTCAGATAAAACGATGTGATGAAAATGCATTTGAGTAGTTAATTTATTACAAATCGATTATTTATTTTGAGTCGTGATTAGCGAATTAATTTTGTTTGAGATTGTGTAATAATTTGTTTTATGTGTATGGGGCTGACTATAAATGATGTCACGGAAATATCGGCAATTTTTGACCCCTCCTCCCCACTCCCTTACTCTGTCACGAATCATCACGTAGGCATTGCTTCCCCTCTCCCTCCTGTCACGTTTATTTAAATATACACATGTTTAATAACATTTACCTATGTATTTTCTTCGAAATAAGTACATACTTATATGTATTATAAATTTTATATGTATTGATTTTCATGATTTGCTTTGCAGACTAACGCATTCTGTCTCTAATCTACATCTCAAAAACCTGCTAACTTCAGTTAAGATCTTTTAATTTCTAATAAACTAAAATAAAAAAGATGTACTCTTCAAGAACTTGTCATTTAGCTTTAAGAGCCAAGAAGCATTCCGGATTTCTAACTTTTAAAAGTATAGGCTCACGGTTGATTTTTTTGGAAAATAAAAATCGTCAAAAACTTTTTTCTTAGAGTAGATGTAGGTACCAAGCCCCTTTTTTTAAAATTATTTTTATTTAAGAAAAAAAATACTCCCTCTGTCCGAATATAAGAGTCCCATTTTAATACAAATTTGTGTATAAAATGGGACTCTTATATTCGGACAGAGGGAGTATATGTTTTTCGTTAAATAAAAAAAAATCAGTGCACCGACAATCTAACATACACGTAATAGTTATTTATACACCGAGGGAGTTAAACAGTGTATTATTCCCGAGAATTTAAATTATGCCCGAGACGAAAGTCTCTTAAGAGCTCTTAAGAGCCAAGAGCACCACTGTCTTACTTGCAATTCATCGTATCTATTTGTATTGGAAAGGCAACAGCTAACTTTTAATTTCGTAAGTTTATTATAAATATTACAACAAATTCGTATATACAATATTTTGTAATACGCACTTTATATGCCTACTTTTGACTTAAAACTAAACTGTAATATCGTACATTATTACCTAGACACCTATGAGTTATTATTTCCCGCTTGATGGTGGCGTCATTTGCCTATAAAAAA
>JAWQRP010002737.1:0-14802 GCA_033557875.1 Quadriops clusia | reverse complement strand
AATTTAGATGTGATGTTTATAATCAAATAAAATGAGATAAATAACTTCCTGATGATAGAACGTTCTCTTACTTAGAGTTAGAAACTACGAAGATTTTTATTTATCTGTAAAGTAAAATTAAAGAAACCCTAACACTGTTACCAACTCGATATGTACACATCTACACCTTTTTCACTTGTAAATCAGAAAGTATTAAATGTAATTCAGATTAGTAAACTGTAATTCAGAAAGTATCAAATGTAATTCAGAATAGTAAATTTTCATTCAGAAAGTATTAAATGTAATTCAGAATAGTAACTTATAATTCAGAAAGTGTCAATTGTAATTCAGATTGGTAAATTGTAATTCAGAAAGTGTCAATTGTAATTAATAAAGTGTGACTTGTAATTCAGAATAGTAACTTATAATTCAGAAAGTGTCAATTGTAATTCAGATTGGTAAATTGTAATTCAGAAAGGATTAAATGTAATTCAGATTGCTAAATTGTAATTCAGAAAGTGTCAATTGTAATTAAGAAAGTGTGACTTGTAATTCAGATTTTCTTGTAGAAATCTTTATGTAGAGTGCGTTGCAATCATAGGGGAAAATACCTGGATTTCGGCACCCTTAAGAGCATTTTCACGATTTTTAGCCAATTTAAAGTTAAACAGGAACTAATTTGTTACATTTTTTGTTGATTAAAGTTTTGTTTATTAATGGGTTTCATGTACTAATACAAGAATGCTTTATGATTATTGTTTCATTTTTATTTTTATTTTAATTGTCGACGTTTCGCTCTTATTTTTTTGTGAGCTTCTTCTGGACATTTAAAATTATAATAAATTAAACAACACCAGACAAGACTTTTTTTAAGTATAAATTAAAAATGACAAAAAATACAATAATAAATATGAAGATGAAATTTGAAAAAAAAAGAAAACAAAATGAATTTTAAAAAGTCTTGTCTTGTATTGTTTAATTTATTATAGTTTTAAAAGTCCAGAAGAAGCTAACAAAAAAATAAGAGCGAAACGTCGACAATTAAAATAAAAAGAAAAATTAAACACTAATCATAAAGCATTCTTTTATTAGACCTTAAAACCCATTAATAAACAATACTTTAATCAATAAAAAATAATAAAAAGGTCATTACAATTATATAAACAAAATTTGTTGCAATTCAGATAATTTTATGGCAGTTAAAATCTCCACATTTGAATTGTATCTATTAAAAAATGATAATTAATCATATGTTTCTATGTAGTCTAAGCAAAAAAGTGTTCAAATATAAATGTACCAGATTTCGGCACCATATAATACATATGAGTATATACCAACCTATGTCGATGAAACATTGCTAATAAGTATGGAAATCCAATAAAAGCAAGGTATATGTTGGATCGGTTATCACTGTATTGAAAACCTGTATGGCTTCACTTTCCAGATCGGCAACTTCGAAGTCAAGTTTTGGCTTTAAAGGGTAATTATTTTCCTACAGACAGTTTGGACCATGCCACCATAGTTTGTTATTTAAAATGTCACCAGGCAGCACACCTCTACTTATTAAAGCCGCTGGATTATCGGCGGATCGGACGTGATGCCAATCGTGTGTAGTTGTGATGTTCTGAATTTGTGTTATTCTATTTGAAACATAGGTTTTCCAGCGGTGTGGGTCTGACCTTATCCAGTCTATTGCAATTGTTGAGTCTGTCCACAAGTATTCTTTGTTGATATTTATTTTTGTCATGTGACCTAAATTCTTATACTCGTTCATAAATGAGGTGTATCCAGTCTGCAAGGCTTTATTGTTGCATAACTTTTGTTCAAGTTTCAGGAATCTATTTCGTGCAGTCATAAATGACTCACCTAAAGTTTCTGGATTTTGTTTGAATGGCAGACGTACACAAAATTTACCGTCTTCCTTTCTGCTACATGTTCTTGAAAAATGATCATTGCATTTTATTTCGTCTTTAGTTAGCATTGCATTTTGATTTGTTTTGAACTCATCTCGATCCCAAAATTTCTCAACTGTAGTTCCTTAAGCGTTAAAAAATTTAATGAAGCGTCTTGACTATTATTTAGGATTATTCCTGAAGTTATCCATCCTAACTTGGTTTTTTGATATACAATATTGTTTTTTTGAAATTGTCCAATGGACAATAGTTGGTAAAAATGTTCGGCTCCTAATAGAATATCTATCTCGCCTGGTTCATTGAATGATGGATCTGCCAGTTTTATGTTTACAGGTACTTGCAACGCTTCTTTATCAAATGACTAATTAGGTATTTGGGATGAGATTTTCGGAACCACCAAACAAGACAAGACTAGAGAATACCCATTTATCCTTGATTCGATCATAATTTCAGTTTTATGGCTAACATGACTACTTGCTTGGTTAATTCCCATGATTTTTGTGTTAACAGGTGTTTTGATCAATTTCATTTTCTTACACAGGTCTTCAGTTACAAAGTGTGATTGTGAAGCATTGTCTAGCAATACCCTAGCCGACCGTTTGCTGCCGTTATGACCATATGCTCTAACTACTGCTGTTGAAAGTAAAATCTGCGTTTGAGTAATGGCTGAAAAGGTGCTTGTCTCACTAACGATATTCTCTTTGTTTTCTGTGTTTGGTTGCTCATCTGTTTTCTGGGTTTCTGATTTGTTTATGTGTAGGGTAGTATGATGTCTTCTTTGACAATGTTTACAAACCGATGTTGATTTACATTCTGATAATTTATGATTTCTTCGTAGGCAGTTAATATATAGATTTAGTTCTCGTACCTTTCTGTTTTTTACATGTATTTCCAGTTTATTAAACGTATCGCATGAATGAATAGTATGATCTTTGTTTTTGCAGTATTGACAGTATAAATTTGTTGTTGTGGCAAAGGATTTAACCGTGCGCTTTTCTTTTTGTGGTGTGTTCGTTTGCTTTCGGGATTGAAGAGCCTCCATTGTGCTTTGTTTACAATTTAGGAATTTTATGAATTTTTCTACCGAAGGTATGTAACTTCTGTCCTCTATTTCTGAAACTTTATTTTCGCATTCACTAATTATGTATGAAAAAAGATTCACCGTCTCGCGATTTGGTCTCCGTGCCTCTTGTCAACTCCTGTCGTTTCCTGTTACCTCTAGCTGATTCATACTTTGCTTGCTGAAGGACCAATGCTATCCGGCTCGAAGGACCAAAATGGTGGGTTTAAGGGTTTTCACCTTGCAACTCTTATTTCTGTTTCTTTCAACTTTTAAATTATATTTCTCGTTTTTATTGCATATCTTTTATTATTTTTTTACTCATGTTACATCTCCTTTCTTAGCAACCGATACTAACAGCCTTTCTTATTTTTATATGCTTTTTCATATTAAAATTGACCACTAAGAATGCATTTATTTACGGCACATTCATTTGCACAAGTTCATAACTCAACCTCCACCGAAGACCTTACCCACACCAAGGCGTCGCCGACGTGTCGCCGCAACTTAATTACAAGGGTAGACACAATATTAAATTATATATAAAACGCGAACCCCCCAACCCTCTCGACACTCCAGCTAGCTATCGGGCCAGCAAACGGTGTCGAGCCAGAATCTCGAAGATATCCACTCCAGATCCAGCTATGTAAGCAATGTAATTTCCTCCCCTATATCAGGTTAGTCTCTTACAAAACTCTTGTATATTTACTCTACATCCGTCTAAAGGTATTTCCTGTGTATGAGAGATCAGTGCTCGATCGCGTTGTTTCCGAGTAAATAATTCCTCGCTAATCTCTGCGCTCCTCCAGAGTTCGCATGGGAATCCGGATCTCCCGGAAATGCACTTGCAGAGATCTGGATTAAGATCACTGCTCAAATCGCTGCTTAAATCACTGCTTAAATCACTGCTTAAAAGCAACAGTATGATACGCATTTGCTGCGTAGATGGTTAAGTAAACAGGATGGAAACAGACGATTTTTTTGATTGATTGAGGAGCAGGGAAGTTTCTTTGAATTCGAGTCTAATAATATGGCGCATTTTACTTAAACTTGAAAGGAAAATCCATTTGATGCTGAACAGTGCAGGGAGGAAATAAAGTTGCTTTTATAAGATTGCCTCCTAGCTTCGAACGCTCCAGGCCAAGAAAAATTCTTTTGATATTTTTCATTGGCTTTCAGGTTCGTGGTTCAAAAAATACCAGGAGAATTCCAATTAGAAAATAACGGGCATCGTTTCTAAATTGTATCATAGAATTATTATTAACAAAATAGAACAAGATACATTACCTATTTGTGATATATTCAGAAGTACCTATATAATCTACCTATATAATAGATAGAAAAGAACTGTAGTAAGAATTCGAATATTGCTTAGAACGAATTTCCAACAATTGATAATAACTTTCCTACATTGCGAAAATCAGCTTTTCAATTTAATTCAGTCGTAACAGTCTATTTAAGGTGCATTCTCCAGGCATTTAATAATATTTATTTGAAAATAGTTCAGTTCCGCTGATAAATTCGATCCTTACTGTCTTCGACATTATTCTATTATTCGATATGATTGTATGATTTTTATAGAGGAAGCAATGGAGTGTAACACGAATTAACAGTAACATAATTTATATCGCCGATCGCACAATCGATATTGATTTTACGGTCTTGATGCTCACTTCACCTGTTTTTACAGCAAAGAGGCGCATTTAAGACACTTGCAAGCAAATGAAGCGGAAAAAGTGGAACAGAACCATCTATTTCAATCTAAGAGCACGTAAAATCCATCGCCGCTAAAGCGGAAGAGAGGATGAAGGCACAACTAGGTTTCCTGAGGAAAAAGAAATAAGCAAGTGAATATTATCTCCGCAGAGCAATCTCAATGTGAGCGCGTTCAAGCGCAATTACGACGGATGCGGTAACTGCTGTCCTTGCGACAAGTTAGTTGATTGTTCTTCCTCTTATTGATTTCTTTTTGGTAAGAAACCTATGTAATTGTAATATTAACTTAGAAACATAATATTAACTTAGAAACATAATATTAACTTAGAAACATAATATTAACTTAGAAACATAATATTAACTTAGAAACATGAAATTAACTTAAAGACGTAATGTTAACTTAAAAAAGTAATATTAACTTAAAAATCTACTATTAACAATTAAATTATTTAACCGTAGGCTCCATAATAAATTTCAATCACATACCTGTGAGCCAATTTGTAGTGGGCAGCAAAACATTGGAGACCACCATCACCAAACTCGGTGAAAAATACCCAAACATGATCTTGAATAAAGTAGCCACCGACAACCGATTGAATACAAATTCTTCCAGTTCAAATACGTGCAAAGGTTTAGATTTTAAGCATTAAATGCTTTGTCCATAAATAAACTGTTAGTGGTAGCACACAATATAACAATAATGGATTGTATTATATGTGGTGGTAATACAGAAAGGTGCAAACACACTATTTGAATAATAATATCAAACTACACACGTGCGGCGAGCTACATATTAAAACGCGTCAAAAACAGGCCACGCAAAGAGCGGACTAACTCCCCATGTCCTAATTGTCCTTTGGAGTAATTAACAGTAATAATAAATTAACAGTAGTAATAATCAACAGAGAGCGCCCAGTGTTACACGAAATGCGAACTATTTAGTGCGAGGTGCTTCCGTTCTCACAGTCGTTTAATATTCTGGACGTTCGGAACAGAAGCTGCAATTTAACAAATATTAAAATGATGTAAACGCTTCACACTTACTCTAACAATTATTACTTTTAAATGCGCCATTAAAGCGCGGAACAAACACGCTAGTAGTTGCTCCCAGTTCACGAAACTTAATGAGTTTACTTCACATTTAAATTCAAATGCCTCAACCATAGGCCATGTCTCAACCTTTGCCTGACTTAACAAAAATGATGTTTCTTGTATGAATGCGGAATTTGATTAGGTATCTACTTTTACATGAATCTATAAAAGGACTGCGGCACAACTTATAAATAGGATTTTTTAAAAAAGTAAATTAACAACAAAAATACATAAATTTTAATAGACATTATTTAATTGTTTACTGTAAATGAATTTTAGTTTTTCTTTATGATATTTTCCTAGAAATCTCTCTCTCTCTCCCTCTCACTCTCCCTATCTCTCTTTCTTTCTCAGTGTACACTCTAAAAACGGTATTGCAATTTTACATTATAGGACATGTACAATTACTTATCCACACGAGTAATTTTTAAATTACAGTTGCATATATGCAAATTTACATAAAAAATGTAATTTTACGCAAATCTGCTTAAAAGAATGTAAAATTAAGAAATATTCCATGGAATTCCCATCGTGATCATGTGTTCTACTCCCCACTAAGTGCGCGGCTCTGGATGTGCAGGAATTATAGGACTCTTTTATTGTTAGTGCGTAATTCAACATCTGTATTAGGTTGTGTACTTTATCAATGTTTCTCATTGATTTACTGTGCTGCAAAAGAACCCTCTACACAACAGGTAAGAATTTAGATTTCCTTAACTTTGACGCTATGAAAACAATTTTCTCAACTTTATTACAGATATATACGAGCATACTGCAAGTACAGTTTTTAACCTTCAAAGTGTACCTACGTCTAAGCAATGATTTATGTTTATTATAGAATACCTTGTATTTCTACATTATGTTTTTACATTAAACATACTTATCTCATACATTATTGTTAATTCATTTACCTTTTCATAACGTGCAGAAATACACAACTTCACTTATGGACTGCAATATTACATGATGGCGTACTGAAAATATTCCATGTTAGTGATGACAATTTTACACAAAATTCCATGTACGTGCAGTGCATAATATTTCATCATATCCTACATGTAAATTTACAGTTTTATTTTTAGCGTGTAGGGTGTACGTATCTGCGGAAAGTCTTTGCAACATGAAAATTTTATAATAATTTTTACAATTAAAAATTTATAATTATTAAAAATAAGGAGTAAGACTAATATTAAATTCATTTCAATTAAAATAAATCTCAAATTCATAAATATGAAAATATCCCTATTACTATTATGTTCTTCTGTTCGCTACTATATACGTTACTGCTGCATAAATTTTTAGCGAACATGATAACATGTATATGTCGAAATCATAAGATTAAATATATATGTAGGGTAAAATGTATATGTGTACATAGTAATATGTACACGTGTACATGGTCGGGTGTATATGTGCACATGGCAATAAGTACATGTGTACAAGGTAATAAATATATGTGTACATGGCTGCCCGTGATTTTTCACGGGCATTAATTAGTCTGATAATAAAATTAGAAGAAGTTTTACTCTTGAAGAAATATTCGAAGATGAGAGAAGAATATTGGCCTATTTATCGTCTAAATATTGCTAAGAAAATTAAAAGATTGTTTCATATTTGCAAAAGTTTAAATTTAGATGTCTGGAAACGGTGGGGTAAAAAATTCTTAAGAAATCTACAGAATAGAACAAAAATAAAAACGAAAAGTAATTCAATTAAAATAGGAGACATGGTACTATTAGAGAAAGATACCTTACTCCTCACATAATGGAAGCGGAAGAATTATTACAATTCATCCAGTACTCGATGGACTAGTAAGGGCAATGGCAATAAAATGTAAAACTGGAATGTACAAAAAATATATTCAGAAAGGGTGCATCCTACCTTTCAATAAAAACAACGAAGCAAGACAATAAAAAATGAAAAATGAAAAAAATGTTTAATCTTTTTGGGGGATGGCTACATATGTAGGATTTCAAATTGAAAAGGAGTAAAGCCCACAGTTTCACGTGGAATCACAAACTCACATTTTCTACAATTTTAATACTTATTTAATTAGATCAGTTTATTAGATAGTTATATAGATAGTTATTGGTGTAGTTAGTTATATAGTTAATTAGATATGTTTATAATGCATGAAATTTTCTTGTAATACCCACAAAGATTGTGCAAACGTAGGATTTACATTTCGAGACCATAAAAGTGTTGGCAATTGCAATTCCAGCGCAACCCTCGAGGATCTTCTAGTGCGGGAAAACACCATTTTAATTATCCCTCTTTTAAAACGGCGGTTAGCATTAATAAATTAGAGCTATTGTTTACTCTTTAGTTGAGCTTCTATGTTATTGCATAAAGTCACGCAAAATTTCCCGGAGAGATCATATCACTGTTTGAACGTTGTATCCAGCGTTTAGTTAGCGAGACCATTAAAAACTGATGGACAATTTCATGCCAACCCTTTAAATGAAATTATCTACCCGGTATTTGTTCAAAGGGTGAAATGGTTTTTTTTCTGAAGCTTTGAGTTCATTCCTCTCTGCTTTGGGCTTGCGTGTATAGCGTTAAATCATCATGCAAGCGACACCAGACAGGGAAACAATGAATTGATCGTACTAGTTTTACATTGCGAGTAAACTAATTAATTAGTTTAATTATTATCATTTGTACAATAATGTATGGTTCATTGTAAATATAATGAAATATTAGTACGTTTTACAAAATTTTATCGAATGCAAGTTAAATCATTTTGGTTTTATTATGAGAAATAAAAAATAATGTTTGTTGTAGCGTTTCATCAAAACTTTTTTTAAATAAAACCTTTTTTGGTAATAGTACTCTCGAAATTTCTCTCTGTGCAGGATTCGTTTTGCCAGAAGCACGTACGCAAGGATAACAGGATAACTCGGATATATTTCAAAATTAGTAACATATATAATGCGGGCTATTAAGTTTTATACCCTCCAACAGAAGGACCCCATATATTATTTACATACAAAATATAGGAGCTGGATGACCATTTCCTCCTCAGCTATACCATTTTTAGTAGAGTGCAAATAAATCGGGAAAACTGTCACATCTCAGTGGAAACCAATATTGGGCCCGAATTATAGCGCTTTGAAGCTCGCTTTAAATCAGATTGCATTATTTACCTTCGCGAATTTAGTATTATTGTAGCCACAGCACATCAAATTCTTCACATGACGGACGAATTTCGTATTCATTGGCGTGCGTTTAATGGACGCCATAAAAAAATTATTGCAGATCAACATTTGTTTTGCCGCAGCGGCGGGTGTGCTGCGTTGCCGCACAGATTTATGAAATGTGCCCTTGTTTTGTAGTTTTAAAATATATGTGCCCCTTTTATTTAGTTTTTTTAATCACAACCTATTTAATTAACAGAATTAGATTCTATAGCGTTTACGGGTTACTAAGTATAGTTTTGTTTTATTTTTCTTTGATGTGTGATGTGATGGGGATTAACATCTCTTATAAGTGTTTCGTAAACATGTTTATAATATACATAAAATATTAGTTTCACTATGAAATGCGAGAAAAATTCTAAGCTTAACTTTCTAGATTTAACACTGATTAAAACATACGCTATATATTTTAATAATTAATTAGTAGAACATTATTATACTCGTAAATTCAAACATGCAACATTAAATATTTAATTCTGTTTTGTTCTTGATGTTTTTTTATATATGTTTTTCTTATTTTCTTGGGTGTAGAGGGATAATTTAGAATTGAATATTTGAAATTTAAATAATCATTATAGGTATGTATATGATTTATTTACTGGATAGAATTAGACCATTAAATATGTAAAAATTAACGTGGTAAATTACTTGAAAATTTAAAAACTCAATATTTAAGTGACCGTAATATAGACACAGATGAAAAGGTTAAAAATAGCTATACTTCTAAGCTTTTAAGTAAAATACTATTCTGAAATAATGATAATAATAAACAAAAAAATAAACACCTAATAATACAAGCGTTATTTACAAAATATATAATACATGTACAGCTAAACTCCTTAAAATATAGACACCGCCTCGAGGCATAGTCCCCCCACCAGTCGCAATCCAATGGCTTCGAATCTCAGAGCTGTGGTCAGAGCGCCTTACCGGTTTCGCCTCGCTTTCAAGTCCCTTGTCCTGTTCATAACGTGCGTAAATCTGCCACAATGCAGTAAGGTTCAGAGAGACTATTAGGTTCTTTGTAGACCGTGTGGACATTGCTGCGTTGTGGCATCGTCAACACTTCTGATGTAAGCACGCTATTCACCCTTGAGCCCCTCTCAAATCCACCGTTCGCTTGTTTTTAATAAGCCTCTTCAGAATTACACTATCTACATGTAATTACATATGATACATACAGAAATATAAATGACGCTTAAAATAAATAAATTGTATTGTTATTGGTTTTTTAAATTTCTTCTTATTTAATTATTTTATTGTATATTCTATTGTTGATGTCTGTTTTAAAATTTCTTGATTTCTTTTCTATTTTAATGCATATAAGTAATGATTAATGTATTCTAATACAATACCAATTTTGTTCTTTTTAGAGAATATGGTATTTTCGAAATCCACATTAATGTTTGTTTTATATTTTCTCTAACTTGTTCGTTTTCGCTTTAAGCTGCTTATTAATAATAAAAACCTACCCTCTCTCGACATTTTCGAAATCACTTTTCATGTTTCTTTTATCTTTTCTTTCACCCGCCCTTATTCGCTTTAAGCTGATTATTAATAAATAAAATCCTCCCTCTCGACCTTGAAGAGGAAACTTTTGCATGATTATTATATTTTTTGGTCCATTTAATTTTTCAACAATCAACTTTTATTGCTCACCGTTGTTTTAGGTTTTTTCATGATTTATTTTTTTATCAGTCTTCACGTAATGCTGTGCCTAAGTCTACATGAATAAATTTATAATCAATGAAATACATAAAATAAAACGAACAACAAGTAAAAACGACTTTATAGCAGAAAAAGGGAATCTAAAATCCTTAGTTGTTGAAATTTTGAAATACCTACATACATATAGTTTGTTATTAAAATTATTCAAATTGATAGACTTCTTGGGTTTAAAAATGAGGTGCGTGTTATACAACGACGGTACAGAGTGGTCCAAAGAGTTGTTAATATTTACTTACGGTATAAAAAAAAGGTAAGAGTCATAGAAAGCTGGGGACCGTTATATACGAAAGTTGGATTTGAGAAATTTGATCACCATGTAGCACTACACGAAAGATGACCGCTCGTTGTCAGTTCGCGAGTATAACTGCAACAACAATTTCACCACAAATTAAGCGCCGAAGATTTCGATAACATTGAAATGGCCAAACCTTCCATTATTTAAAAAATATTTTCGTAAGTTTCAAGAAATGGTTCAACATTTTAAACGCATTCGCGGTCATCAAGTGTCATCGAGAAAGAATGAAAATATAGGGGTTGGCCTCATCTAAACAGTTTATATCTGCAGAGATGCGTATGATAATTCTCGTCACGAGCAATCAATCGATCGATACCCCATCGATTGATTTAATTTCCAAATAATTAGGGACTAATATTCGAAGTATAGCACAATAAAATCGGGGCGCAATCACTGGTGACCAAAAGGTAATAACTGAGCGCCAACACTTTCACACCTATTTATTACCTCGGGCCACATATGCCCCTAGAAACCGATTTCCGCAAATTCTTTTAGAAAAAAGCAGGATTATATTAATTTTAACGTTACAAACTACAGAGTGTTTTGATGAATGTGTAACGCAAAAAACGCGACGGTGTTTGATCTTCAAAGAAGCGACAGTTTTTAGGTTACACATTCATTAGAACACCCAGTGCACTGGCCCGCCAAATTAAGGAAACACCTACGAGCGAGCAAAAACATCGGTCATTTTCAAGACACTGTAACTCAGATCAAAATGACCATCCACACCATTTTAAAGGAAAAACTTTCTACTTTATTATGACTTAAGCAAAAAGCTTCTACTACTATTTCTTAAGAAAATCCCCTATTCGTGGAGAGAAAGGAAAGACCGAAGTTTTTCCGTAAAAGTTTCAAATTTTAAACACGTCCACGGGCCCCAACGATTTTTTCTGATTAATTTCTCCAATTGCATCTTGTAGTATGAACTTTTCTCTATGTGTCCCACTTCAATTCATTTTCCTGCTACAATTTTTAACACACCTATTGACAATGAAAGAAAAAATCGCACCTTTGACTTTTGACAGTCGTAACTTCTGGTAGCAAATAACAATATGCATTTAGTCTACGGCTTAAGAAATCTAAGGACATTCTTTCCAATATTGTTGAGTACAATTTTTTATAGCTTGAATTTTTTATTATTTCAATTTCGTTCAATAATGACCTTTCAATTCACCAATTCGTCGGGTCGTACGAAAACTGTGGTCACATCGAGGGCATGGACGATAATATTGCGATGTTTAGGTTTTTTATAAGCATAACTTATCAGTAAAACATGCTTAAAATTTCAAGTCGATCAAAAAGTGTTTTCCTTGTGTCCCTGCGTTTTAAAATATGAGCGTCCTTCATAATCAGCGTATGAAGCTAAAAATCATAAGTGCAATGAATGGGCGTATGAGCGTTCTTTTGAAAGAATTTTTCTTGGTTAGGAGGAGGAAAAGGCGCTCAGAGCGAGAGAAAGAGATAGAGTGCGGTTGGTCTTGTGGTGCGATGCCAGTCTACATAGTAAAAATGTCTCTCAAGTTTTCTTTCCTCTCAGAATGACATTATCTATAAATAATTACATGATTCGTACAGAAATATAAATGACGCCTAAAATAAATAAATTATATTGTTATTGTTTTTTAATTTCTTTTTATTTAATTATTTTATTGTATATTCTATTCATATTGTTGATGTCTATTTTAAAATTTATTCGTTTCATTTCTATTTTAATACATATACCTATGTAATGATTCATATATTCTAACACAATAACAATTTTTAGGCTACATTTTTATAAAAGGCTGAATGGACTCCAATGAGCGAAACAACGTTATTAAGGTTTCATACGTAATTTGTTTTTTATTGTTGAACAGGCTAGCTTTCGCCCTGACTTTCGGGCATCTTCAGGTTTAACAATTTAGAAATCAACTCATAAATCTATAGAATATACAATAGAATAAGAAGAAGTTTAAAATAACCAATAACAATACAATTTATTTATTTTAAGCGCCATTTATATGTCTGTATGTATCATGTAATTATATGTAGATACTGTTATTCTGAAGAGTCTTATTAAAAACAAGCGAACGGTGAATTTGAGAGGGGCGCGAGAGTGAATACCGTGCTTACATCAGAAGTGTTGACGATGCCACAACGCAGCAATGTCCACACGGTCTACTAATAGCCTAATAGTCTCTCTGAACCTTACTGCATTGTGGCAGATTTACGCTCGTTATGAACAGGACAAAGGTTTTGATAGCACTGAAAGCGAGGCCAAGCCGGTAAAGACGCTCTGAGAGCACTCCGATATCCGTTTAAAGTTTTTAACAAATTTGTAAATTTATAAGCGCAATAATAAGAGGGTGCTTTTCTTATGTATATGTACCTACATTTATTTATTTCCGGATACTGTTGTCACTCGGTTAATGGTATCGAAACCTTCAGGTCGCAATGTAATCTAAGCGGGGTCCGGAATTATCAAATTGCCCGACCACCACGTAGCAGTATTCATAATGACCAGACATTGTGATAAATAATAAAATTTAAATATTTATTAATTATATTGCCCAACTCGAATCGGCATTATTCATATTGCTCGGGCATTTTGAAAAATGCCCGTATTAATTACATGTACACGTATAATAAACAATTTCTTACTCCTGAATATTTTAACGAAATTAAAAAAATAACATTATTCTTTCATAAATACACCTAAGTACATAATATAATAATACATCTAAATATAAATGAATGAAGTTATACCACCTAAAATACAAGAACGCAGAGAGCTTCCATACACTACCGGTCTATATACTGCATCAGGATTTCATATCAAAACTTTTGGCAGCAAACCCCTAGTAGTGGACATAGGGCTACGTAGAGCCATGCCATGGTCATTCATTATTGCAGATGTAACCACACCAATACTGGGTGCAGATGTTTTTAAAAATTTCAATATCATGGTGGATATAAAATCTAAAAGACTAGTTGAAGTCGACTAGAACAGCACATGTCAAACTCTCGTCGCCTCAATTCAAATAACGTTAAATCTTTGATTAATTACCGGACTGATTCCCAAGAATTCGAACGGAATTAAAAAAATTATCGAACGTTTATATTATCACTAGTAAACCCGCCCGTTCTTCGAATGGAGTTAGAGTATATAGCCTTTTTAAAAGGGGCGAGTGTAAAATGTACATGGAGAAAATTTAAGAGAGGCGAGGACATTGTTAGAAGGAGATGAAAAACTGTGCCTGTTTTAAAACAAATCACTTATTTTATTTTCTTCATCTTAACTATCTCCATCCCTATCCCGTTTCGCCCCGTTTCGTCCTGTCCCGTACCATTCCTTTATTTTATTTTAATTTAATTATATTTTTATTGTTTTAAATTTTATTTTACTTTATTTCAAGATATTTCATTTCATTTCCTTTTCCATTGTCGTTTCCGGTTCAATTCCCAATTTTATTTCCCGTATTATGTCGTACCGTTCCCATATTTAATTTTAATTTATTTCGTTTAGCTTCTTTTTATTTTACTTTATTTTCCTTCCCGTCATCGTTTCTGGTTCAGTCTCCGTTTCCGTTCTAGTTTCAAATCCACTACCCATCCCCTATATTAATTTAATTCCAATTTATTTTATTTAGTTTAATTTTAATTTACTTTACTTTCCTTCCTGTTCTCATTCCCATTCCAATCCCAACGTTTCGATGTTTATTGAAAACTTACAGTGGTTAATTTACAAGTGATGAAAATTTGAAATTTCCTAGTTTGTAATTGATTGGTATTTGATATTTCTTCCCATTCCCTTGTTTTATTTTAGTTTAATAATAATTTATT
>JAWQRP010002736.1:0-14805 GCA_033557875.1 Quadriops clusia | reverse complement strand
AAGCTGCAGTATTAATCCAAGTAGTCAGAACAATGCATGCAGATTTATTGTAATAATAATGTGTATTGTGTGGTGTATGTAGGGTTTTCCAGAGGGTAAACCCTCACTGTGACATTGTGTATATATCCATATATTTTTCCTAATGTCCATGTGGACAGTGTGTAAAAACTTGGAGTCAAATAAAAAAAAAAAAAAATGAAGTGGAATAAAATTCCTGTGAAATATCAATTTTTGCATTTATTGAACGTAAACTACATCCAAATTTAAAATTTTTGTTCTGATTTAATTTACCTTTTTTTTTGCAATATAAACGTTAGGAACAGCAAAATTTCTTTTCAAATGTTGACAAATAATTGTTGAAAGTTCAGCATAAATCCTTGATAATTGTTAATTATTTTAAAATTTTCTATATGAAAAGAATTAAAAGACATTAAAATTTTACTCATGCACTAAATATAATTACCATTGCAATTTTTGTTGTTTACATCACTTTTGTTGCTTACATAAGTATTATAATATTAGTAGTTCTCATGTATATTCATGTCCTATGTATGCCAATGTCACTCTTGTAATAAAACTTGCAACTGGTTTCTTATGACCTAGATCTGATTTACCAGTTCGTTCAGGAAAATTGGCAAATTTCTTTTATTTTCATCATGAGAATCTATTTCTATTGTAATCGGAAATAAATATCCGCAAAAAAGATAGTTTAATCTCTCTGAATCTTGTTTTCTATTACCTAAAAACACAATTAATTACATTATTATATACTATCTCTGTCCCGAAATAGTTGCAACATTTCCCTATTATTTTATATTTGAAATGTTACAACTATTTCGGGACAGAGGTAGTACAATTTTATTATACCTACATCAATCCTTTTGTTTTTCATACTACAAGAAATTTTTTTCAGCTATTCTCCTAGCAGCTTACAATAAACACCCTTCATTGCAAAACAAATACTTATCAACTAGTATCTACTGCCTTAAAGCAAAAAGTCCCGTCGAGCCACCTACTAGTGGTAACGGCACACCACCTCCGATCAAAGACATTTCAGGAGGTTCTACGACATCGAGTGGGAATGGGGGAGGTAAAAACAAAAATATTTTATCCTGTCCAAAGTGCGGTGATCCCTGCACACATGTAGAAACATTTGTAAGCTCCACTAGATTTGTTAAGTGTGAAAAATGTCATCACTTTTTTGTCGTATTAAGTGAAGTCGACAATAAGAAAAAGGAAGGGGTTGAAAGTAAGAGTGGATTTTTCCGAAAACCTCCTCCACCCCCGAAAAAAATTTTCGATTACCTGAATAAACATGTTGTGGGACAAGAGCATGCTAAAAAGGTATTGTTTTTCTACTAATGTATTTAAATCTAATCCCTGATAACTTGCTTAAAATTTTCTTCAACATTTTAGGTTTTGTCTGTAGCTGTTTACAATCATTATAAAAGAATTTATAATAATGCTCCGTCTCAAAGCAATGTGAAACAAGATATGGCTGTAATGGAACATGGTCCACCTCAAAATTTTACACATAGAGGTATAATTCTTATACTTTTATCTTGTATATAACTGCACTTTCATTAATTCTGTTTATTTTGTAACATTAATTAACGTATAGTTCAACTTAAATATGTAATAAACTAGTTAACTATTACTATTATGCACTTTGTATGTTGTTTTGCACAATTCTCATTAAAATACATGTGACTTGTGCAGATCTCCTACATATAACAGGCATGGGCCATGGAAATTCCATGGGTTTCAACTTCCAAAATTCACCTACCGATAACACAGGTTCCAGGTCATCTTCTGTCGGCTCTGACATATTAGATCGAACAACTCACGAATTAAAACTAGAAAAAAGTAATATTCTCTTATTAGGACCTACCGGGTCAGGTAAGTTGGTTTATACACAAAGCTCTCCTTTCAACGATTACAAAATTTGTACTTTTAGGTAAAACCTTACTCGCTCAAACAATTGCTCAATGTTTAGACGTTCCTTTTGCTATATGTGATTGCACTACTCTAACTCAGGCAGGTTATGTAGGTGAAGACATTGAGAGTGTCATAGGAAAATTGTTACAAGATGCAGGTTACAGCGTCGAGAGAGCACAAATAGGAATTGTATTTTTAGATGAGGTTGACAAAATTGGGGCAGTACCAGGAATTCATCAATTAAGAGATGTCGGAGGTATGGTGTTAGCAATTTTAATTTTTTAGAATAAGGAGAATTTGCTTAATTCCTATACCTTTGTAGGGGAAGGAGTGCAACAAGGAATGTTAAAAATGTTAGAAGGGACTGTGGTGAATGTGCCTGAGAGAAACTCCCCTAGAAAATTACGAGGAGAAACTATTCAAGTAGACACAACAAATATTTTGTTTGTTGCTAGTGGCGCATATAATGGTTTGGAAAGACTTATTACTAGAAGAAACAATGAAAACGTTAGTAGTACATTTTGGCTTAATTTCCCATTAATAACATTTTATAACATTTCTTTAGTATTTTGGTTTTGGAGCTTCAACTTCAGGAAGCCTTGGAAGGAGGGCTGCTTCACAGCAAGCTCTTAATCAAGGCAATTTATCAGCAGAAGAAGAAAATCAAGAGAAAGATGCAGCATTAAAGAAGGTTCAAGCAAGAGATCTGATTGATTTTGGAATGATACCGGTACGTTGAAATCCTTTGATTTATTTTGCATATTTTCAAGAGTCATGCACATTACATTTGTATGTATTTTTTAGGAATTTGTTGGAAGGTTTCCTGTTTTAGTGCCTTTCCATAGTCTAGATAAAAATATGTTGGTAAGAATCCTAACAGAACCTAGGAATGCATTAATTCCACAATATCAAAGATTGCTTGCTATGGACCAATGTGAACTTTCATTCACAAACGAAGCTTTACAATCTATAGCCCAATTAGCAATGGATAGAAAAACTGGTGCTCGTGGACTGAGAGCAATATTAGTAAGTCCTTCACTAAAAACATTTTTACTCTTTTTTTAAGGACACCTAACTAGTGTGGTTAATTAAATTTAAATTATGTGATTGATTAATAAGAAAAATTAACAAACTATAATTACTTTAGGAGGGACTACTTTTGGAACCTATGTTTGAAATTCCTGGTTCAGGCATTACCAGAGTGCATGTCACCGAAGAGTATGTGAAAGGAGAAGCAGGACCGATTTATATAAAGAATACTGCTCCAGAAGCTACATCAGTAGATGAAGAAGAAATTAAATCCTCCATTAGGATATAGCATTAAGATTTTATTTATATTTTGTAAAAAAATCTATTTTACCTTAACCATTTGCGATATCAATAAATTACATGAAGTAGGTTTTAAACTTATTTTAGATTTGTACATTTATATACAGCTAATGTTGCAAAATTAAAAATACAAATATACAATCCTGAATTCTGATAATTACCATGTTAAGCGATATGTAAAATAGGTGATGAAAGATTTCATTGTGATTTCTAGAATATTATGTACATATTAATCTACTAGAACAATATGATATGAAGTCTGTTAGTTCAAATAAATGTTCATAATTTCCATTAAATAGAATTTTTGTGATTTTAGTTTTTTGAAAATGTAAGTTTATGGTTTACTTTTATTAATTTTAAATCTTTATGTTCTTCACTAATTTGAAGTGAGTGTTTTTATGTTTGAAATTATGTTCATGCAATTTTAAGTGTTTGAATATTATAGAAAATTAAAAAATAAATAGCCTTTGTATTGTAATGAAAGAGTTTATGTTCAGTTTCATATTTATTCCTTCCCATTATTAAAGTTAGTCTATATCAATTGTATTTTAGTCTTAACACAAAACTAGAATATTACAAGACAAAGTTATCGAAATTTGAAGTGTTGAACATTTTACTCTTCTTTTATTTCAAGTTTTATTTATATGTGATATCTAAACATTTCCATAAGCCAAATCAATTTCTCGAAGTTCCCTTTCCTGTTCTAAGAGATCTTCAGTAAACAGATTCATTAACTTTTCCTTTCTAGTCTGTAAAAATTATTTTGAGTATGAAACTTGAATTTTTTTTATTCAAGTAAACTTTACCATAATTGATGAAAGATGAATATGATGTAATTCCTTTCGTAACTGGAGAAGGACCGACTTATATCCTTTATGAAGTTCTTCTGTCTGTCTGGATGGATCATAGCTCATAATAGCTTTATTACTACAAATTAGAGAAGTTAATTATGTGCTTGATTTGTTTAAAAAGTAGAACGTTGGAAGCTTACAATTTTAAATAAAAACCATAATGATTATCCATTTCCCCTAATTTAATCCCAGCCTATAAAATCTAACAGAAAACTATATTCCCATCATTTTATAACATGAAAGTAACCACCTTGATTTTAGTGGCTTTTTTCTAAATTATTTAAATTGGTATATTTTACATCATAATAGACCAGATGTGGATATCAGGAATTATATTGTAATAAGAGCCTAAACAAATTTAATATAATTTATTAAACTTAATGAGAATATTTTTATATTATTACAAATAACTTATCTATGAGAAAATATATTATAGATTTATTGATAGTAAGCGTTTGATATTCATATGTTTTATATTTAGTAATTGTGCCCAAAGTGAGAGATACACTGAATATTGTGTGGGATATTGCTAGATTTGAAGTGAAGTATTTAATAAACATACAAACATCTTCTGAAATGACTAGTAAACTGAAAAAATGCCAAGAAATGAAGTAGATGCTACTCTTAATGAAAGGTTCGGACAGATTTTGTTATTGTCACAAACTCACAATCCACCATATTATGTTTATCTTAGAATTTGTACAAAATTAGTAGTCGATCTACTTTTGCTCAAAATTTTCAGTGTAAAAATATTCTAATTTCCAACTAATATCTAAGTATTAGGATATGTTGTGATATCGTGATCAACAATTATTTTAATTACTTTGATATTGTAACTTTACGTAAATGTAAATAGTAAGAAGGAAACTGATGAGTAAGAGCGCCAATCATAAAATAATAAATTAAATAAATAGTCATGCAACAAGTACATCCTTCGACACTTAACAACATATGTTCTAACAATAAACATCACTTTTAAGATCACAACAAAACATCAACAGTTAGTCCACTAGAGGTCTCCGTTTTCTATGGCTTTGTTTAAGTCGGTTACAATTCTTCCCAAAATGTCTCTGTGCTCGGAATTGGTTTTGAATATCGCATCCAAAAACTGATCGTTGGCAAAGAAATTAAAAACACTGTCGATTCGACCCATCGACTTATCAGTCAAATGTCTAGCAACAATAAACTGGAGGCACTTGTGGGACTCGTTTAGAGCAGACGTTAAGTAATTTCGGTCATAGCTGAAATCTACTTCGTAGAATGATATTATAGCCATTCCAGCCATGCGGAATTTTGATTTGAAGCGTTCTGCTTGCTTCAATTCCTCTGGTGAAAATAGGCCGTTCCTATGAAGAACCCCAAGTTTTATGACCACTTTTATGATGTTTTTTATAAGTTTCTCTGCTTCTTTCTTGTTGTCAGACTGAAAAATAAAGATTGTTAAATTATATGTTTTCAACAGAAGGCAGGTATTTTATACAATATATTAATTTGTTGATTTATTTTGCTTATAATTTGGTTATTAGTTTTATCTGAACTTGAATAGTTTATGTTTACCTTCTAAGCCTAAATTAATTAATAACACTATGTAGTTTTTTTAAAGAATAAGCATCTGTGTTAGTGATTAATTAATGCGATTCTCACGTATTGTTTTGATACTCACGTATTGTTTTGCAAGACGGTAAAGATTATCTAATAAGGAGGCCGTAGTATCGTCAATGAAAGCTCGAGCGATATTCTTTCCCGCCATGCGAGATAGAATTTTCTTCTGTGCACGAAGACCTATGTCTCGCGCTCTAAATGCGCTTTCGGTCATGACTGAAATAGAATAGAATATTAACGGCAGTTCGAACTTTAAACGATTTTTAAGATCACATAGCGTAAACGAAGGCGCAATTTCACAATATAATCCGCTGCAGATTTATAGCCTCAATAAATTAGATCAAATTGTTTTCTTGTTTTCGGGAAGTGGAAGTATACTTACTGGGAAGATTATGTTTCGCGTTTAAACAGAAACATAAACCTTACTTAACTGGGGAGCGAATTATGAGCAAACTATAGTATGTTTTATCTTTTAAAATTACTAATACACAAAAGAAATAAATTGATAAAGGTTGATTTTACAGATGTACGTATTTGGTAAATAGATAAGATTATGAAAATGTAAATATATAGGCGTACGTTTTAGACATTCGTGCCTCATCAATAAAAATTTCATAATAAGCAATTTTAAAGTGTTAATATGGATGAGAAATAAATTGTTGTCATTTTATTTCTAAACGATAAAATTAAAAGCGAAGTACGGGTATAAAACTGCAGCTCCAAAAATTCATTACAATGTATTGGTTTAATAACTAATAAATATTTCAAGTAGCATTACATTATTACACCAGAAGTGTTTATTATCCTGATAAAAATAGTAATAAAATATTATCAATAATATCTGGACATATATCTGAAATTAGGAAACTGTATTTACCCTGAGTTACTGTAAATAGATAAATTTCGGACAGTGACTATGGTACACTAATTATTAAAAATAATACATCGTGTGTTTGGATGCTAAATGAAATAAATATGTAATATAAATCATAAAATAAATATTAACATTAACGTACCTGTTTCCAACATCTGAAGTGCGCGAATAAATGGCAAATAAAAATAATTCCTAGAAAGAGGAAATAAAATTAAATCAAAACTGTCGCAAAAGTTAAGGAACAAAAATGTGCTTATAAGCAAGCAGTAGGTTAAGATTTGAAACCGCTCTGCCTACAGATAGACAAAAATACACTCCCAGCAATAACAAGTACTTACAGAGGCAATTACTGCATTCCGTGGCAATGCATTGATAGATAAGCCAGCTCTCCAATTCAACCATAGTCGTCATTGTTAGATTTGGTTCGGGAAGGCTTCAAAGGGCAGTGGTGTGTTCAAAACATCTAAAAGTTAAAATAACTGAAGAAATGTTAAGTTTCTTATTTGTGAATTGATATTGTTCAACAATCTAAATAATACAACCTACAAACAAATTCTTGTACAATTTGGGGGAATGGTTTCTTTAGGCGTCGTAAAGCGTTTCTGTCTCGTATTTAACTCCTTGTTAACGGAACAGCTGATATGAAAAGTTCAGGGTTCCGTTGAGCCTTGCAAAGAGACGGTTGCTTCTTGATGTTCTTTGCACACCTGGCTATCAGGTGGGGAACGTGGTTGCTGTAACGGTCGCGCGTGCCCATGTTTATAAGAACGATTTCTTTCATACATTATCTATGTAGCAAAGAATCGTATCAGAATCAATAAATAATAGTCCCGTCACGTTTCCAGAGAAGGAAAACGGATTAACAGAAGCAACGGTTTACGACTGCCACTGTAAAATTGACGTCTTCTCGATTATGGTCATGTGGAAGAGGAAATGGATAAATAGCAATTAACACATGGTCATATTAATCAAAGCGAA
The DNA here is from genome assembly GCA_033557875.1 of Quadriops clusia. Lineage (NCBI taxonomy): Eukaryota > Metazoa > Arthropoda > Insecta > Coleoptera > Hydrophilidae > Quadriops > Quadriops clusia. Next base: position 7,233 of record JAWQRP010002736.1, on the reverse strand, counting down.
TAATGTTCTCTCATTTATGCTAACATTGTTTTAAGACAATTTTCCTGATATTACTTTTCTGTGTTGTGACATTTTTTGCTTGCGGAAGTAATGTGGATAGTTGATAAAGTTGTGAATCCCGTTTACGTATTATCAGTGAAATGTTTAAACGAATTTCCGGAACAAAATGCCTTATAATTAATTAGATGCCATTTTTTATATTAATGTAATTAACTACTAAATCACTTTGGATATTACTAGGAACTAAGCATTTTTTGGTAGTATAAATCCATTTCATGTGTAAAGAGATAATTGTTTTTATTATGTAATAAGGATAATCAATAAGGCGACAATGGTTATCCTCCGGCATCGTTCTTGGTCGCGCATTCCAACCGGGTCAGATTCCTCACGTATCCGTAGTCCTGTCACGTTTAATCATTTTGTGCTTTTTATACTCTGATGGAATTTCAGTGAGTGACCTTCCTTGACGTTCGTGTTTACCAACACCGGCTTCTTCACGAAGACGTCTTACGTAATCATTCCAGCAGAAGCTTGAGGTGTTATGTCTTGAAATTCTATCGAAATACCTGATATTCACCATGAACTTCACAACAGCATTACCATTAGATTAATGAATCATACCCCCCATATATTGCAATAAATCTTATGTTATAACTGAAAGTCTAATTCTCTAGCAGTGTCTTGAGTTGATGGTAGACAGAATTAGACATTTCCGAAATAACTCCTCTGGTTATAGAACCTTAGTTATATAATGTAAGTGTTAGATCAATACTTGGCTCATACAATTCCGCTCACAATTAATTTGTGCTTAAAAATGCCTCGAATACAAACATTTAGTTTTGACGTGCTTACGTAAACTTAATTTTCCCCCTGGAAAAGCGGGAAAGTCGCTACATTCGTGTACCACACGAGCGTCAGGTATATCCAGTTGTTCCCTCGGTGACGGCCAATCGATAACTTGTGAATCCACCCCCTCCAACCCAAATGCGTTCATTACTGTTATACTACCCTTGGCTTGCCCTTGTTATGGACGGTTTATCGTGACCCCTGGATTTGCATGTATAGTTAAGAATACGACGATAAAGTACACAGAAAAACGCTGCTTAATTATCTCTTTGTAAATGACAAGCAATATTTACATTTTTCGTAATGAGACTCTAAAAAATTTTCAAGTATAATTTAGAAGAGCTCTTTTAATGTTACAATTACGTAGAGTACCTAAACTATTCCTTATAATGTAGCGATTGTAGAAAAAAATGTTTCAGGGAATTGACGACTTAACTTCATATAATTAATTACATTATTTTAAGTAGTTAGAATCAAATTAATACACTACATTCATTGATAACGATACATTGATATTACTAAAACAAATTTACCGTCATTTAAACGCGAGTAAAAATGAAACGGAACAAAAGAAAGTTTTTAAACATTACTTTAAATTCAAAATAAACAAAAAGCAATTTTCTTATAAATCCAATGTTCTTCTTAGCCTTATGGAATATGTCGAATTCTATTCCTGGGAAAGCCTTGACCTTATCGACTCGATCATAAGGTTCGTTCTTTCCTTCAATGCAGACGAAAAAATATGTTTATTCTTGGTGAATAGGTATTATCTATCATTTCCTGACGATATTTTCTATTATCGTTTCTCAATACTGATTCTAACAAATCTTTTAAGGCTTTATAACGATTTTCTTTTCATTCAAAAACAATGCTTGCAATTACTTTACTTTTACAAATTTTTGGGTTATAAGCCTATATCAGGCAAACAATTAATTAGACGTGTATCTCATTAAATCCCTTAATTATGACTTCGATATTTTGCTCAATATTTGAGCACATTCATGACTGTCTGCAATGAGAAAAGAAAAGTCAGTGCAAGCATGAAACCAGAAAAAAATTTAACAATATAAAAAACTCAATGAAATCTAACTAGTACTTACAATGTGACTGCCCTAATCGCAGAAGGTGTAATTATTATGATTTGAACTAATAAAAATGCACTTGACCTCTTTTTCTTTTATTTACCGACGTTTCGTCCGATCCGTCGGCCTTTTGCAAGCTAACATTTCTACACTAACAACTTAACATACGTTGAAGTGTAAAACATTTATTTCTTACAATGTAAGAAATAAATGTTTAACACTTCAACGTAACTTAAGTTGTTAGAAACGTTGCTAAATAAAAGAAAAAGAGGTCAAGTGAATTTTTATTTATTCAAAACTTCTTAAAAATGGACACCAACCAAAATAGTCCCAAGTAACACATTGGAGTAAATATATGACCAATATATTATATATTTTATTATATATTTCATAAGAGAAAATGTTTTTAATAGTTTAGTTAAGTTGAAAAAATTTTTAGATGTGTTTATTAATGTAAGTAATTGATATGACTGATACGTAAAATTTTAAATACCTGGCAGTAATACTTTATGTTTGTAATAATAGAACTGTTTGAAAATTTTGTCCTGCACTGCTCGGAGCAACAAAAGGCCAATAAAATTTTACATTTCAAAGTGGATCTCAAACGTTATTGGTCGGATACTGCTCCGAACAACATCGGACAACTCATCGAACAGACCCAATATGTGAATGCTTCCTTATAATAATAGTGTCTTGAAAAAGCCCCACAACAAGGAGGCGAAACGTCGACGTAGAAATAAATTTTAATGGAAAATTTATGATTTTCAATTATATAGATCTTTATTCCCAATAAATCAACAAATTTAATTTATATATGTAAACATTGTTAGTGAAACGATTTGTTCGCCGAAGTTTTCATGTAACTCGTAATTACACCTTATGTGCTTAAGGCAAAGCCACATTTCATTGAATTTTTTCATGATGTTAAAAAGTTTATCTGGATTGATGCTTGCACTGACTTTTCTTTTCTCATTCTCATGAATGTGCTCAAATATTGAGTGAAATATCGACGTCGTAATAAAGTTTTTAAATGAGGTATACATTTAATTAATGTTCTGCCTGTTTCTGAACCCAACAATTTGTAAAACTAAAATAACTGTCAACAATCCATGACACTCTTATCAAAATTATAATTTTACACAAATAAAATGCTCAACTAATATTCCAATGCAATTGTCCTCAAAGAACGTTCCTATAGGAAATATATTTAGACATTAATTGACCGATTAGCAAATTCCTCATTATAGTTAGTGAAGAAAGAACGAGAAAATTGCGTTCACATTCCTTCAAGGAATTTTGCAGTAATTTGAAATGAGTTTTTATATAAAATTCAAAACATCCTCGATAGTGGAATATGTAAAGGACGCGAGAGGAATATTCACATGTTAGTGAATTTTGCGCGTAACTTAACCTTCGGATTCTCGAGCGCAGTCTTATTTAGAAAATTATCCGCCCATGCAAATTTCCATCTTGAGGAAGTTTATTGTCCACATACTCAATTATTGCACGGTTGGCAATTTCTTTACTTGCAGGAGCAAAGTTTCCGTTTTATAAGAGGTACTCAGGAAAACTAACTCTTCGCCACAAACATTTTGTTCTTTCTTTAAGTAACTTCCTAAGAAGATTGAAAGCAGGTACAGTAGTAGTTGCAACAAAGCCAAATTTTCGTCACTCATAAGAATAATCTTTGATTCATGCACTTTAATAAATAAATAAATAAATAAATAAAGTGAATCATTTGTGGCGATTCATTCGCTACAATTTTAATTACATTAAACATTAATATCTAACTGATGTTATCCTTTGAGACATTTTGTATAACTAAAACAATTGTATAATAATGAAAAGTATTCTCATTGTTAGTAATATGCTTTATTACCATTACATAATTCAGTACATTCAAGTATAGTATACAAATTAAGTGCAATTCTTAGTAAAAATTTGGTATTGCAAGATCATTAAAGATTACAAGATATATCTTGCTCTATAGAGTTAGTCCTTTTTGAGTGTTATGTAACAAGGAAGTACGTATCTCTATAAATATTATTTTTTTAAAGCTACGTAGTTAAAAAAACTATGATTTGTAGGACTTCAGCTAATTTACTTAATTACGCATTACTTAGAACGGAAGCAATTTTTGCGGTTTTCCTGATTATAAATGATGCGTAATCAAACTTATTGTCATAAAAACAGTATTAAAGAAAAATATTTTTCAACACATTTTCCTTCGCATTTTTCTCTAAGAAACTGAACCCAAAACAAAACCAAGGAAAAATTTTCCTTTAATTTACGCAAGACTGCTTCCAATTAAAATCTAATTATTGATGAGTCAGGGCGCAGCAATTGCTTGAATGATTTAATATCTACTTACGAAAGTATTACTCCAGAAGAAGAATTTGCAAATTATCTCTGTAGGCGAAAAGTACGTAAGGTTAACTTATATGCGCAAGAAATCACATCACCTACACATCCGAACTGTACACTCGTCGAATACAGTTTACAATCTAAAATGCGTTCTAGGAAGGGTGGGGATCGGGCATCAAAAGGTATAATAATAAAGAGAAAAGCTCCGCCCTTGTATAATGAAAGCTTTGCTCGATATCGGCAACCACATATACACCTACAGCGTAACATAGGCCACCAAATGTTCAAAAGGGAGAAGAGTACACACAGAAGCAACAATCTTCAAAGCAAATAGTCAGTTTATTTGAAGATATGATAGATTGCTAACTGCACACAAATGAATCATAGGATATTACTAACATAAGTCAGAAAGGAAAATCCTGTCGTAATGGTGATAAAAATGGACGTTGTTTACATTCAAATATTTATTTAAATATAGATGATAAAAATACTAAAAGAATTTGTTAAAAAAAATATTACATAAAATATTATGCATTCCACTTTTCATGTATATTTTTTAAATTTTCATATGCTCGATACGTAATGTTTAATTCAGGCATGACTTCGTTGAGTCCTTCGTATTTCATCAAGCTAAGCCCTGCTAACCCTAAATATGTGTGCAGAGGATCAGGGTTGTAGTCGATCCATTTGGCAAAACCACCAAGGATATTGTGCTGTGTTAAAAGAACAAACGTTCTGTTTTCACTGAAGTCAATTAAATCAAAAACATTCAACATTTTTAGAGCCGCGCCTATCCAAAAAGAGTAACAAGTGTCCACTGGTTTATTAGGCCTTCCTTGAAAGCCATCTGCTTGCCTATTTAACAGCCATCTTATAAAGCCTTTTCTTTGTTGATTGCTTAAGCAGTGTAAACGATTTGTAAGTGCAAGTGTTGCTACAGCACAGTAAGATGATCCTCCGTGCGATTCCAAATGTGGTCCTTGGGCAATTCCAAAGTCGTATGACTATCCGAAAAATAATAAAAACAATTACAATATAATAATGAGTAATTTATCTTGAAAAGTCAATACATTTTTATCTAGAATAATGCACTACATGATTCATTACTTCATTCATTCACTACTTACCATACTATCTAAAATAAATTGCGTTGCTTTATCAATATCCATTCCTGACCAATCGTTTAAAATATAACATATTGATGCGGCGCAAAATAAGAACCGCATATCACATTCTGTTCCATCTTTTGCAGCTTTGTAACAACCATTTGGCAATTGCAGTGCTCTTAAACCTATAAATTAAGGTTTGGTTTTAACATCTATTTTTAAAATGTCATAAATTTTAACTTCTTAGAATAAATTTTTACTTACTATTTATAATTGCTTTTTTATTGACTTTACTAAGGTCGTCACCTAATATGATTAGTGAACACAAAGAGCAGTAAGTCATTGCTAAGTGACCCCATTGATATGAAGTTACACTGGGATTTTCTGTTGCAAAGAAAGTAGTGGACCCTTGGAATCCACTTACTTCATCTAAAAAATAAAATAACATAAGAGTGTAATAATAAAGTGTTGTTATAAATCGAGTCTTTATAGACAGTTGTTACAGTATTTCAATAAATCACAATTACAGATAATTAGTACGGAATTACACAAGTTAAAAACTGTTGATTGAACCTTAGATCTGCCTTCCCAATAAGAAACACCGTGTCTCCAAATATTATCTGAATGGAGATATGCTGTTTTCTATTACCTTTGCAATAAGAAAAGCCTTATCTCCATTTATTTAATAAATTTCGATACGGTGTTTCTTAATGGGAGGGCAGAGATGTTATCAACACCAAGTTCCCAATTACATTTCAATACATTAAATACACTGACCTTTCTCATTGACAACTTGTAATGAATATATCCAATCGATGATGTCTTGTTTATTTTTAACACTATCCAATGCATTAAGAATGTCCAATCCAGAAAGAGCAAAATAAACTAAGGTTACCCTACAGGTGTGGCAATTAATTACGAATTAAATTATTATTCCTCATTGCAAATTACTTACCTTGATGTGTCGAAAATGGCTGTAGATTCCGGCAAGCTTTGTAAAGTTAACATAAAAAACCTTTTATGCAATTTTGGCAGTAGTTTGTTTGCCATCGTCTTCTAAAATAACATTTTCACTTACTAAGTATATATAATCAAAATAACTAACAATTTTTTTTAATTACTATAATTTCATTGGTGAATAGAACGCTCAGGTTATGTTAGTGTCACTACTGTCATACTCAACGACGTCATACTTGTTAGTGACAACCAACGACGTGCAACGTCGTGGTTAGTGACATGAAAATTTTAGTTGGTAGAACTAGCTTATAATTCGTAATTGTAATGGCGGTACATATATACAGTGTGTATGAAAAATTCCTTATATTAAGTAAAAAAAATATTTGGTTTGTTGTCGTGAAATAAATGTAATTGGACAATAATAATTATATAAATTAACCTTTCTTAAAATACGTAAAACCTTGATGCATTGCCATTGATACCAGTAACAGTTCGTTTTACGATACATTAGTCTCGTACAAATCTTTGTAGTTTATTATAGTGTATAGTACCAGAAAGTGATTGTTTCTAAGCAATGCTTTTGCAAATTTTCGTTACATTTATTCAAATGTTTATCAGAAAGCATGTACATTTATCTATATTTACATATACCCATTTATTTTTATTGAATTTTCTTATACTATATTTGAGGCGTTCCGCAGCAAAGGGGCCTATATCCATTTGCAAAATAAATGGAGATATAGCCTTTTACTATACAGGGTGTCCATCTATCTTCGCCTCAGAGGGGGAGGCTCTTAAGGTTGAAATTCGCTCAATGCAACTGCCGAAACGAGACCGGCCGGTTACCTACCTGTGTGTGTGTGTGAATAGAAAAGCTG
>JAWQRP010002735.1:0-14809 GCA_033557875.1 Quadriops clusia | reverse complement strand
CAACACAATGCAAAACCTGATATACTCGATTATCGTAGATTGAACGAATTATTTAATTATTTAGTCCAAAACAATAATCACATTGACGATTTAGACCTACTTATTAAACTTGGTGCCGAAGTGAATTGGATAGATTTGAAAGGAGACTTTCCATTGCACCATGCATGTAGAAATGGAAACAAAGAATTAGTTGAACTCTTACTCAATCGAAATGCTAATATTAACGCAAAAAATCGCCGAAATCAAACACCTTTAATTGTAGCAATAAATAGTTTTCAATTTGACATTGTCAAGTTGCTCATGCAACATAATCTAAAACTTGATTTGGAAGCTTTTCGTTACTTGTACGATTTATTTACTTATTTAGTTAAAAAGGATTGCCACATTGACGATTTAGACCTACTTATTAAACTTGGTGCCGAAGTGAATTGGAAAGATATGTATGGAAACTTTCCATTGCTGCATGCATGTAGAAATGGAAACAAAGAATTAGTTATATATTTGCTCAATCAAAATGCAGATATTAACGCAAAAAGTCACGAAAATGAAACACCTTTAATTGTAGCAATAAATAATTTTCAATTTGACGTTGTCAAGTTGCTCTTGCAACACAATGCAAACCCTGATTTAGTAGATTTTCATTGCTCAAATATAACTAAGGATGGCATGACTCCTCTTTTGCACTCGATACTAACTGGGGACTTAGATGTATTTCAATTCCTAGTGGAGCAGAAGGTAAATGAAAAAAATTTCTACGGATTTAGCCCATTGATGCACATCGTAGAACAAAATCGAGTTGATATGTTACAAATATGGTTACGTAATAACTTGGACGTAGAAATTGCACCTGACCTTGCAAATCTATCTCCTAAGTTTCACAATTCTGTGGAATATAGTTTACATCTAGGACATTTCCAAATAGCTAAGATATTGATGGAAAACAAGAGGGCTTTCGAATATGTAACGAAGATGGACAATACAGTACTTGTCAAGGTTTTAGATTCAGGTCAATACGATGTAATAAAATTATTATTCCATAAAAATATAAGGATCGTGAAAAACAATGTTTCAGAAGAAGGGTTTCTATGTCACTGCATACAGAAAGGAGAAGATGATTTAGCAAAACTAGTAATAGAAAACTATTTTGTAAATGAAAAGTCAGATACGGAGCTAACTAGGGCCTTAATTATGTGTATACAACTAAGCAACACTGAAATAGCAAAGTTATTGATAGATAATAATGTTGGTATTGATGAAAGACATGTAGAAGGAATTACTCCATTAATTCACTGCATAAAATTGAGAAACACTGAAATTGCTAAGTTATTACTAAACGCTAATGTTAATGTTGAAAAGGCAGATTCTCGTGGATTAACACCTCTAGATTATTGTAAAAAATTTGGTAATAATGAAATAGCTTCCTTATTGTTAGATAAAAATATTTTTTAAAAATGATTATATTATAGATCCTATACTCACATTCATACTTAAACTTATAAAATGGGATAAGAGCTATATGTAATTTAAATTTACGCATCAATAAAGATTTCAATAGAAAAATTGTTCAGTGTATTTTATTTTGAAGTCTTGGTAGTTTCTCTCTCACTGGGTTCCGCGGGATTTACTAAGTTGTGCGATCTGTCGACCTTTCCTATGTTCTGCCGCTTGACGGCTGATACCGAAGGGTTGATTAGTCCGCTCAATTTATGAGGTCTTGCTGATAAGAAAAAAAGAAGCGTACCACCAAAGGCAGAGTTGTCCCCTAGATTTTTGCTTTAATATCTCGCCAATACAGACTAATCAGGTAGCAACCCCTTTCGTCCCGGACATCACCAATGTCTGTGACTGCAATTCGATACGTTAGAACGGAAATAAATAGCGTTAAGAGAACACTAGTTTACAAGCCCTTTAAATCCGTTTATCGAACTCTCCCTTCCATTAAACAGACACAAATAACCTTTCCACCTTATTACAGAAAGCTTGATGTCGATAGCTCGGTAGCAGCACATAAAACAATATTAAATATTTACGAAATGTAAATTCGCTCGACATTAACTAGAGCGTGAGTGGCTTGGATAACGCTCGCTTTCAGTGTTTCAGCATTTCTCGGATATTATGAAATTATCTTTATTTGTTGTTCACACGTCGTCGGCGGTAAGTGATTTCATTCAGAATTTACTGGTCGTGCGAGTGGAACCTGAATATTTTTGTTTCGTTTGTTTATATATCATTTATGTACATACGTTTGTACAAAATGGGATTTCTTCTAGAACTAGAAGGACTAGTTGATTGCATTGTACAAAAATCTCATAATTTCCGTGGGAATAACAACATATTTCAGATAAGAGATAGGGTAACATGTTTTATTATGTATCTCGTATCGTGTCGCCGGCAGGAATCTTCTAGTTCGGCATTCGTGAGGATCCTCGTCCTGAGTTTATCAAATATGCAAAAACATTCGCACGTTGCGAGAGTCCTGTTTATGTTATATCATCCTTTTGCCAAAAGCTTCTTCTGAGGCCTCGCGATTCAAGGCAACCCTGAAACTTTGATGCACCTGGGACCAACTCTTTCATTGTGGACAATAAACCGCCAAAAGGCATCCGATTCATCCCTTATTCATCCGGCTATCATCCCTATTCGGTTATTCAGAGAAAAATTCATTCGGCGTGATGAGATAGGTAAAATTCCCTGTTTTCACCGCTGAGGATATTGTTGTTACTTATTTGTCGAAATGTAAATGAGACGAGAAAATGGAATTCATTCGTAGAATGAACGATATTCCGCGATAAACATCGTTTTACTATACCTAGTTATGCAAGCTTCCTTAAGTCACCAGTTGCAAGTTACGGATCTAGTTGGATATGGCCGATTTCTCTTGATTCGGTGAATTCCAGGTGAGCCTTATTGGAATGTTCATGCTCGCGGCGTAATCCCATTACAAGTCAATCCTCTGGTAATCCCGAGTATCAGTCTCTGTCAGCTCATTTTTATGGACACCCCATGTTATTCTAACGAGCGCACGTCAGATTTAAATGAAGCTTCGTGTATGTGCCTCGTATAAAAAAAAACAACGGCCACGTGTAGCCTTGCAAAATATGGGAGCATTAATTCACAAACCTTCGGCTCGTGTCCGTAGGGCGAGCAGATGAAACTTCCTCGCAAGGAAGACGCTATTTTTAGCGGGATGATGTCATTAGGTCGATCGAAAGACAGGTGGCCGTTAAAAACAAGTGACCGTGATCGATAACGTATCGGCTAATTTGCATATCGCTGCTTGTTATTACGGCCCTCGACGGCATTATTTATCATGTTTTCATTATTAAGTTTACTCCTGTAATATCTTTCATGAAACATGTCTCTTTGTTCGGTTAGGTTACTTTGTTCTTGGTATGAAATCGTCTAGATTTTACTCTGGGCATGGACACATATCTTCAAGGTTACATTAATGTGTATTTCACAAATATAAACACAACAAATATACCAACGACGAGATATTCATGACGCTTTGATAGATGAACTCGATACCTGTCGCCAGGGAGAAAAAGAATTGATCCGGATTTTTACACGCCGCAAGAGATGAGTGAAAAGGAAATAAAAAACAGGGTATTCCCCGAAGCGACGAACTCAAAGAGATCGCAGGCGTCTGGAAAGGGAAATCGGCATCTGCGACATTCTTTGGTTCTTCTCTTTAGGCCGAGTGCCTGCGAGATGGAGCTACTGCGTAAATCAAAGTTTTAGGGAAAATATGGAAAGGCGCTCGCTGAATAAGTCGTACGTCAAAATTAAATGACACTGGTTTCAACCTTGAGGGGTGTAAATCACCGGGAGCTTCCCAGCTTGTGTTGTCCTCTTGGGGAAATTGGTTCGTAAAGTTGCATAAGACTTTAGTGAAGAGGTATGACGAAATATATGTATTTCTATAAATGTTGCGCAATAATTACTCATCAGCTTACTTCCGACTCCGTGCAGTTAATATTTAGTTGTGCCCAACTTCGGTATAAGATTCAACTTAACAAGTAGACCACCTTATCTCACCCTCTTTGTTCCGCTACGATTACGTGACTCAGACGATATATCAATTATTGCTGAACTTCCGTGGAATTGACCACTGATCTCAAAGGATTGATCAAAACGCTCTGTCTTACGTAAATACGCTGATATAAGGGTGGCCACTTCATTTCACTCTCTTTGTTCCGTTACGTTTACGTGACTCAGACGATATATCAATTCTTGCTGAACTTCCGTGGTATTGACCACTGATCTCAAAGGATTGATCAAAACGCTCTGTCTTACGTAAATACGCTGATATAAGGGTGGCCACTTCATCTCGCTCTCTTGGTTCCGCTACGTTTACGTGACTCAGACGAGATATCAATTCTTGCTGAACTTCCGTGATATTAACCACTGATCTCAAACGATTGATCAAAGCGCTCTGTCTTATGTAAATACGCTGATATAAGGGTGGCCACTTCATTTCACTCTCTTTGTTCAGCTACGTTTACGTGACTCAGACGATATATCAATTCGTGCTGAACTACCGTGGTATTGACCACTGATCTCAAAGGATTGATCAAAGCGCTCTGGGTAGATTTTTTTGTAGTCTTAACGAAATGAAGTGTTCTCGGGGTGATATAAAGAACATTTAGGGCACTTTAAGCAGGCTACGGAGGGGTAAGTGAGGGGTTTGGGGGTTTGTAACACTTGCCGCCGCATTGTGAGAACGACCTTAAACGTCTTGTTGGGAACTTTTTAAGTTTGTTATATGGCTGATAAAGTTTATTCGGGCCGCTTCTTAAGCATTGCCGGCGACCAACTGTGCGTGTTTCCTCGGGGCTTTGTATCCCAGCAAGCTGTTCCCCTGTTTCGCTCGTCCATCCCCTCGTCGAGCCATAAATTTAACACCCACTGCCGAACTTTGGCGCTTTAAAATTTCAAACGGGAATTCTTAGGATGCTGCAACTGTTCTCTGCTTAGTTGCAGGAAGAAGTAACAAGGGCGCCATTTCAAAAATAAATAAAATAATGTTCAGCCCTGAAGTTCTTCCAAGAACTGTCTTCAGAACTAATTCCATAAGGGCGGCTTTTACTTAATGAAAAGTTTCCCGATTTGCACACCACTCGGATAATTAGCTCCTTGGTTAATTTCTCTAATGGGGCGCTAAGATTAAACAACTCTCACCACCGTTGAGGAGAAGAGAAGGAAATAGAAACGACCGGAGACCTCGAGTATAGGGGTTGTGGACCAGGTAGTGACGTAGTTGTGGAGACTACGCAAGCAGCAGAATCCAACAAAGAAATAATTAAAAGCGATTTACGGCATTTCCTCTTACAAGTTTATGTATACATACGTTGATGAGTATAGAATAGTAGACTAGCAAACGTACCCGTTCGTCGAACTGGCGGATACGTGTGTAATTTATGAAACTGCGGTTTCCTCCTCTTCAAGAACTACTCGTATACAATATGCATATATGGGGGGTGCCCTGGGTATACGCAAGGAGCCATCGCCAAGAGTATAAAACGATTTATAATGAAGGTAGCAATAAATCAAGAAGCGATTAAATTGTCTGCAGTTCGTTACCGGAGAATCGCTAAACAATGGATTTTAATTAATGGGCGCGGGCAATTCGAAAACAAAATTGGGAAACGTTTAAGGCCATTCAGGCGAGGATCCAATCATTAATATTTTGGCGACAATTGAATCGCAGCGTTGCAAAATTCGATGGTGTAAATTTAATTTCGTGGGTTTATTATTGAGTTTTAAATTGTGAGTAAATTATAAATTATGATTAAACTATGAATTGTGATTAAAGTAGAAATTGTGATTAAAGTAGAAATTGTGATTAAACTATGAATTGTGATTAAACTATAAATTGTGATTAATAATGATAAAATTTGTATGTAATAATTAATCCTGTTCAACTCTCGCGAGGTCCTGAAAGGAACAGTAGCTACGAAAGGGGGTGCGCGTGTCGACATAAAATTAAGTTGTTAAGTCGAGCAATCCCCGCAGTCATGTAAATTTAAGGCAAACTTGTGAATATGCAAAATGAAACGGTTCTCTACGCTGATAAAATCTGAATGAAATTACTGGCTACACTGGAACGGCACGCATGGTAAATGGCCCTGATTACACGATAACACACCTTGTTAAACGGCAATCAATTGAGTTACACAAATCTAAGAAAAAACTAGTTAAACAAATCTAGTTTAACAAATTTAGATTAACAAATTTAGATTAACAAATCTAGTTAAACAAATCTACTTAAACAAATCTACTTAAATAAACATAGTTACAAGATAAGAACTCCAGTTAATTAAAGACGTACCCACACAGGAAATTTAGTATTTATACCCTAATTACCAGCACCAACTTCTAGGTATGTAAAATTAAACCCTCAATTTGCGTTCGCGTACATACATAAGTAATGTGAACCCTTCCTGTCCAAGGTCATCAATTTTTAATGATTTAGCGCTTGTACAGCCAATAAATATTAATTAAAATCTCTTTTTGATCATCATCATCTAGCGGGCGGAAAAGGGCTTCCGACGCCAACTTCGACGAGGAATGCAAATTAGCCGCGCCGACTAGATTAAGGATTAAGGGCTTTGTTTCGGAAGCTGTCCGACTTACCAGAATAGTTTCCCCGAATGTGACTTGCTTCCAGTTTGACGAGGTCATGGTTGCTACGATCAAGGCGCCCTCATTAAGAGGTCGAGACGGCGGCGACTTGGCAATCACGCCGCCTGCGATGGAATCATCAACGTTGGCAAATGAGGCTCTAACCCTGTTAGGAGATGCACATATGCACTAGTTTGGGAAATTGTTATGGTGAGGAGTCGAGAGGTGGCTTCCTGTTCTTACACCCTTATTTGCCATGATTGTTCTAAGTGAGACATTAAAGCAACAATGGTCAAGCAATACTTGCAATAATAACCTCCACCTGGTCATCAACTTATAAAGTTGTTTTTCTAAATTCCCAACGCCTCAAGCATCGCTCATTTAACGAGAATTAGAGTTTCCTTTTACAAGGGCCGTGTACTGTTACCCGTGGGTCTCCCAAACTTTTCCCATCCCCTAGGCGACTTGATTGATTATCCTTCTTAGCGCATGTACGCCACCATCGTAAACCGCCCCATCACCTATAAAACGTTTATTCATCTCGTAAAAATGTACGGACAAGCGCGGGGTTAATCAGCAATATCGTAAAGGAAAAATTCCTATCGCTCCGTCTTCAATAAAACAACATCGGGGCTGCCTGGGAAGTACGTAAATCGTTCGTTTTATACACTTTTACAGCGATTATTTGGACGGTTAAATGCTTTATAGGTACATTTAATGGCTTTGTTGTTGTTAATCCACAGTATTCCCCCCGGTTTGAGGAGTTTGCTCATCCGGTTCTGTGGACCAACAATTTCGTTGGGCTGTCAGGGTGGAATTTTTACTTCGTTAAGGCGGGTATGAGGGAATTTTGGGCTTTTACAACTTTATAAGTCTTTTAGGAAGGTTTATAAATGATTGAGTTAGTTACTAAATGATTTTGTTACCTTCTAAATGATTGCGATACCTTCTAAATGATAGCGTTACTTTCTAAATGATTGCGTTACTTTCTAAATGATTGCGTTACTTTCTAAATGATTCCGTCACTTTCTAAATGATTGCGTTAACTTCACCCTATTGGCAGGTAATTCATTTCCCGGTGCAGGAAATTCAAGGGATTATTTACAAAGGACGATGTCCGTTCGCTTAATCGGAAAATAATGTAGGTTGTTATTCGTCGAGAACGAGTTAGTAAACACATTCAACTTAAGCACCTTATATTAGTTCCTTGTCCTATTCGAGCCAATAATCTATTCAGTGAAATTGAGAAGCTTTCGCGTGTACTTATCAGGTATGCAAATGCAGAGCCGATGTTCCCCTATTAGTGTTGGGTCATCGCTGTCCGTTATAATAACGCAAACACAAAATTTTTCTGTACCGTGTACTAGGTAGAAACTTAAAATAGAACCCGTTCTTTATCGCATCGATATTTAATTACGGTGGCGTACATACGGTCATCCATGCAGTTAGCAGCTTTATAGACTGTATAGACTAGTCGTTCTGACTGTTTTTTTTTATTCCCCTTCCTCTTTTAATATAGAATTTTTTACTCGAATTTTATTTGCTGTTTTTCAAGGAGAGGTTGTATTCGTGGATACAAAAACGGGGAAACCTGGACCATAAACCAAATTGCGTAGTATCGATTTCGCCCGAAAATATACATGTTTTTCTGTGTCCAAGGTCGCGCGAGAAAGATGGTGGACCGCCAAAACTTTGACCCAATTAGATATCGGAAAACAACTCTGGCTCGTGTTGTCCTCAAGCTTTGCAATAGTGCTCAATCTTCACAATAATGATAAACACATCGAGTAAAGATGATCACGACGATAACAAGCTAAACATCTAGGCAACAGTGCTGGTTTAACAAAACAAAACCAAAATAAAACAAAAAAACAAAGATAAACCAAAGAAACAAACAAAAAATAAAGAAAAAACAAAAAAAAACAAAAAAAAAACAAAGAAAAACAAAGGTAAAACAAAAAAAAACAAAAAGGAAAAACAAAAAAACTTCAGGAAACAAAACTTAAGAAAAAAAACATCTTTGTGGGATCTGCTAACAATCACACATCAAGAACAAGTGCCTAAACAAACAAATCAGACAATAGAACACTTAATAACAGCCAGCTAAAACTAAGGTAAGGTCCATCTAGTTTCTCAAACCGATAGTGTAAGCGCAGGAAACAGAAGAGGTCAACTGCGATGTAGAAAGTGAACAGTTGAAGTCGTCATCTGCACAGGAAGCCGTTTGTTGGCGGCAGGATATAAAATGAGGATGTTTGTGTAGATAGAATAAGAGATGGAGTGGAAATGCAGAACCCGGAAAGTTCATGAGATTTTTGCTCGTTTTCGAGAGCCGGGGCTCAAGTGGCGGCGGCGTGGGCGTCGGCGTCGTCAGGGTCGTCGGCGTCGTCAGGATCGTCGGCGTCGTCAGGGTCGTCGGCGTCGTCAGGGTCGTCGGTGTCGTCAGCGTTGTCAGCGTCGTCAGCGTTGTCAGTGTCGTCAGCGCCGTCAGCGTCGACTGCCTCGGTGCCAATGGTAACCTCGGCGTCGACGGCGGCGTCGACGGCGGCGTCGGCGACGGCGTCGGAGGTGGTAGAGTCGGCGGAGGCGGCAGACCCCGGCCACCTATGTTTTTAGGAAACGGGCCGATATGGACTGATGAAGGATGTCGCGACCAGCTAACTCGATTCTATGAGGATTGGCGACCGCGCAGTTCGCGGATCCACACCGATCCGAACGTTGAGCGAACACTGGAGGAAGGTATTCATAGCATCCTTGATTGAATTAGAGCCGTCGCCGAAACACGTGGTCGGCTTTCCCTATCGATCTAGTGACCTTTGTGTCGCCAATCAAGCGCGCATTTTTGGCCGAAGATGCGCGAGGGATCCTCCTGGAGATGTACATCCGGAAGCCGGCGCTTGTTTCCGATCCATCGAGCTCCTAACGTTCGTAGAGTCCGCTTAGACCGCAACTAGGACAGATGCGAAACTATTTTTGAGTTTATCTCAATTTTGGTCCATCCGATCCGGTTGATTTCGACGGTACTAGATGCGCAAGACCCTAACGGACAACTATGTAGAACAGTTTCTCTACTCTATCGTTTATACCGAAATAACAAGGAAAAGTTTGCTACCTCTTTTTAGTTACATGTATGTACCTTTATGTAAATAGTATAAATACCGGCACTACGTGAAGGACCAACAAAGTTTGAAAACCCGGCACCACGTGGAAGTCCAACATGTGGGTTACTCTATAGAACTTTGGGCCTTATATTTTTGGGTCTTATATTTTGGGTTTTATATTTTGGGCCTTATATTTTTGGGCCTTATATTTTTGGGCCTTATATTTTTGAGCCTTATATTTTTGGGTCTTATATTTTGGGTTTTATATTTTGGGCCTTATATTTTTGGGTCTTATATTTTTGGGCCTTACATTTTTGGGCCCTATATTTTTGGGCCTTATATTTTTGGACCTTATATTTTTGGGCCTTACATTTTTGGGCCTTACATTTTTGGGCCTTATATTTTTGGGCCTTACATTTTTGGGCCTTACATTTTTGGGCCTTACATTTTTGGGCCTTACATTTTTGGGCCTTATATTTTTGGGCCTTACATTTTTGGACCTTATATTTTTGTTACCTAACATTTACTTAACTGTACATTTATTTCACTGCAGATGTATTTCATTGTAGATGTATTTCACTGTAGATGTATTTCACTGTAGATGTATTTCACTGTAGATGTATTTCACTGTATATTTACTTCATAATTAAACCCGTCATAGTACGTACTGTCCGGAATCGGATCTCCCAAAACATTCTTCCCCAACACGACATGAAAGCGTTTTATGAATTTTCAATTTGTCGAGACCCCTCTACGGACTCGAGGCGAAGCTCCCCACACAAGCAAATAAAAGGCCGGAAAATTATTGGGGCGTACGGGGGATTTTATTTTATAGCCCGCCGGAATAAAATCAAGTCGGCCATGCATGAGGGGTAAATAAGTTTTACGGGACGTCCGCAGGCAACATAAATCCTTATATAAAAGGTCGTGCAAATCGAAGGTCGTGCATCATTTAAGCACCTTCCGCCGTGGCGCTGGTTGAAAAATTAATTAAGACTTATTAACCTTTCGCAGAGTTCCAGCTGGGCCTTGGGGGAAACACGAGGGACGAATTAATAGCCTAGTGCGAAAAGTTTGGTTTATTCAGCGATCTATGCTTCTGGGATCTATTTTTCTGGAATCTATATTTCCGGGACCTTATATTTTTGGGCCTTATTATTTTGGGTCTTATTATTTTGGGTCTTATTATTTTGGGCCTTATATTTTTGGAACCTACATTTTTGGGCCTTATATTTTTGGGCCTTATTATTTTGGGCCTTATTATTTTGGGTCTTATTATTTTGGGCCTTATTATTTTGGGCCTTATTATTTTGGGCCTTATTATTTTGGGCCTTATTATTTTGGGCCTTATTATTTTGTACCTTATTTTTTTGGGCCTTATTATTTTGGGTCTTATTATTTTGGGCCTTATATTTTTGGGTCTTATTATTTTGGGCCTTGTATTTTTGGGTTTTATATTTTTGGGACCTATATTTTTGGGCCTTATATTTTTGAGCCTTATATTTTTGGGACCTCTGTTTTTAAACATTTGGATACTTTATCATTCGAATAAAGTTTTAGTTAAAACTAGTGCAACGAAACAAATAGCCTGAAACGGCGGCGCCTGGGAATCTTTTTGCATCTCTCCGAGCATTCCAATTTCCACAGCAACCCGGATGAATCTACATGGAGGAGCAGACGAGTCGGGGGATGATTCCGCAAACACCCCAATTTGGTCTCCTCACGATCAGCCACTTGTGTGCGAGATTGCGGAGTGCTGAAATATGTCGAGCATGCATCTGAACAAATTACTGGCGCACACGTATAAATGGGGATGAAACAACCCTTGTTGTTCCACAACAACCCTCGGCTGCCAGCCCGAATGAGGATGCAGTTCTGCCGCTCTTTGTATCAATAAGATCTACATAAACAACTTTTTACAAGTGAAAAACATATATATATATATATATATATCTATGCAAATCCATCGCTTTCAGATATATGTATACACGACAGGCGCTGTTGCATAATTTCAAACGCGGACATGCAGAAGTTCATTTGGAGCCCTCGCAAGCTCGTCACATTGTTCTGCAATCTGGCAGCTGCTAACCAGATTCATATTTGATTCAGAAACAACTATGTGCTATACACAGAAGTGTCTACTTTCATACGGTGGTTCTAACTAAGGCGTTTCTAACAGAGGCAGCTATAACTGTCGTTTTCTACTCTATGATTGCAATATCGAAAGTAAATTCACATTTGAAACACTTACTCAAGGGCTGGCGCAATATCCCAAGGAGATTACTTTTACAATAGAGAACTCACCTGAAACAAAATAAAGTTTTTGAATGTGTCGTTCTAGCCTCTTTTGTTGTTAGTTAGACTCAGATGTCTAGATAGATTCAGAAGTCTAGATAGATTCAGAAGTCTAGATAGATTCAGAAATCTAGATAGATTCAGAAACCAAGATAGACTCAGAAGTGTAGATAGACTCAGAAGTGTAGATAGACTCAGAAGTATAACGTCCAGAGCGCAGTTTGCACCTAATAAGAAAGCAGACACGATCTCGAGCAGCTGGGGCTGACAAACCTTTCCCGGGAGGATTTATTTTTTGCCATATTTCTTGGCGATGCCTTTAGATGAATAGAAGCGAAGCTGAGCGAGCCTGCGAGAGTTATCTCGCCTATTATACATTCAGGTCTCATCCGCTTCTTTTACGTTATCCTGACGAATATGTTCTGATAGCGAGAAAGGCGAAATGGCGTGAAAGACAAGATGGCGAGAAGCAACAAGATTTTGAAAACGAACGAGATTTTTCGTGCGAACGAGACATCTCGAATGATTCTCCGTTCCTATTTTGAAATAAGTAGCAAAAAACTTTGATTACCATACTTCATTTCAACTTAAAAAATGCAGCGCCGGCGAGGAATCCCAAACGGCGCAGTCGGTAGGATTTGCATTGAGTTCGCCGAGATAAAAAGTGAATAAAAAGGGCGTAAAACTCGTCAGCGGATAATACATAAAACTGAACGGTTCATTGTTGGGAACGCCACGGCCTCCCGGGACGTAGGAGCTCGTAAAGAGTCCAGGGTCCTGTAAAGGACGAAAGGACGATATAAACGAGCCGAAAGAGTGTTGAGGACGTGCTACATTCGGAAATAAAGAGACTACTGCGGAATCATGTTGTCCCGGGGTTTAAGCGATCTCGCCCCCGAATGAATTTCTCATTGAAATAATTTGAAACTCCGATCTTGTAACTTAACTCCTATCGAGTATCTGAAAACTCCAATCAAATAGCTTAAAACTCTATAGAAACAAGTTAGTATTGAATTGGCTCCATAAAAACAGGTTAGTTCGCCTAATTTAGAACCTACCTACTTTAGCAGATAAGTTTCTCCCCCGTCCAACCATTCACTATAACAGAAAGAGTTCGTTTTAGGACTACAATATAATAAGCTGGAAATTGCATGCCCTATAGATACTTATAAAAATTGAAGCTTAAGTCGGCATCTAACATCGATCGGGCTCAAACATCTACTTTATGTTCGTTTTACGTCCGAGGAGATTCCATTGTAATAGAATCTAAATGTTTATAGTTATATTTCAGTTCTTTTCTGTTATATTTTTAGTTGTAAAGGCTCCATTGCCGTCTACTTTCAGCGCGGGGACACTTTATCGCGAAGAACGTTCGTTGCGGCTTAACGCTGAGCTGAAATTGACCTTTAAACCTCTTAGGTAATTCGAGCACAGCTA
The DNA here is from genome assembly GCA_033557875.1 of Quadriops clusia. Taxonomy (NCBI): domain Eukaryota; kingdom Metazoa; phylum Arthropoda; class Insecta; order Coleoptera; family Hydrophilidae; genus Quadriops; species Quadriops clusia. The sequence goes on along the minus strand of JAWQRP010002735.1, from coordinate 1,352 downwards.
TAAAAGCTTTTACTCGGCGGTTTGGAACACCAGCTGAGGGCGTACATAGTCGTAACGGAGCCGTAACTGAGAGGTTACAGAGAAGTTACAGAGAGGTAACAGAGAGGTAATAGAGAGGTAACAGAGAAGTAACAGAGAAGTAACAGAAAAGTAACAGAGAAGTAACAGAAAAGTATTTTATTTTCTTCATCTTAACTATCATTTCGTCGCTTTCCCGTTTCGCCCCGTCTCGTTCCGTCCCGTACCATTCTTGTATTTTAATTTAATTATTTATTTTTTAAATTTTATTTTACTTTATTTTCCTTCCCATCCCCGTTCCCGTTCTAGTTTCAAGTCCAGTACCCATCTCATAGTTTATTTCAATTTAATTCTAATTTATTTTATTTTGCTTCATTTTATTTTACTTTATTTTCTATCACGTTCTCGTTTCAGTCCCCGTTCCCGTTCTAGTTTGAAGCCCAGTGCCCTTCCCGTATTTTACTTAACAAGAAAAGTTTGCTAGCTCCCTCTTTTTAATGACATGTATCTTCGCAATAGGATACATAGGTATATAAAGGCAGCTCTATACGTATCCTATATTTATATATTTGGTGAAAGATTGTCGCCCAGGAAAATTCATTAGCCCCCTGCGACGTAGGCGTATCGAGTTATGAATTCTTCATGCCTTTGTTGCAAGGGAGCGTTATAATTCATTTAATCCGGGATTATTAGGGGTGGGGTGATGGAAGAAGGGTTATTTGTTTTCGGTTGCTTGTTTTCTGCCGGATTTATGAACACCGCCCTCGTAATAATGCCCTTAATTAAAGTAGGCACAGCGTTCGGATGTTTTCAATGATGGATCGAGAAGAAATTTGTTTTAGGCCAACTTTCTTATTGCTGGTCCGTTAGCAGGTCCGAGAGGCCGTCCACACAACACCGTAAAAGCTTTTATGGGTCTACTCGGATTACCCCAATCGTTTTGGGCGTCGATTCTAGCTTTATATTAGTTTTACTCGATATTACATTTGTAGTGAGGAATTTGATCATTGTCATGTTACCGGAAAATTTCGTGGTCCTGTCCACAATATTTGTAATCTTAACGAAATTGAAGCTATATTATATATCTAGTATATAAATTTATATATATATATATATATATTGTAATGGTCCAATTTTCCGGGATTATTGCAACAATTACGCCGACAGCCGGCGTCACGCATTATGCACAAAGGTTGTGTGTTCGGGCGCAATTTGGGCATTTAAAGTTTAAAGGGACAACGATCTATTCCGAGAACTGATCGCAGGTCCAACACGTCGACACGCCCACTGCCACATGGTGTTCCAGGAATTCATCGAAGGTGGCCATGTGTCCA